>JAVGWN010003880.1:0-10015 GCA_034552555.1 Semaprochilodus insignis | reverse complement strand
AATGCATGAGAAAAAATGCATAATATCTTTAAACAATTTAAGGAACTGGGAGGAATTTCAGTTCATTAATGGAAAGGGTGCAAGCCTAAGCTTAACACCCGTGATCTCCATTCTTAACACCCTTGACGACACTGCATGTAGAACCGTCATTCAACAATAGCTGATATAACCACATGGGCAAGGGATTACTTTGGCAAACCCTTTCTCAAGCACTATAACACAAAGTTACATTCACAAATGCCACTTAAAGTCTTTACTGGGGAAAACAAAGTCTTATGTTAACCAGCTCAGAGGCATCTGAGAAAGACCATCACACATGGGAAACGTGTACTGGGGTCAGACCAACCAGTATTCCAGATCTTTTTTGGAAGAAATGTATGGCATGTGCTCCAGACCAATGATGAAAAGGACCATCCAGACTATTATGAGAAACAAGTCCAAAAGTCAGGGTCTGTCATGGTATGGAGTCAGTGTGTCAGTGCCCTTGGCAAAGGTACTTTACACTTTTGTCATGCAGCGTTGTTGCAGAAAAATATATTGAGATCTTAGAGATGTCCATGCATTTTTCATCAAGACAAAGCAAAACTACATGCTAAACAAACATTACAAAGGCATGGTTGCAGAAGGAGAGGGTATGGGTAGTAGACTGGCATGCCTGCGGTCCTGACCTGTCCCCAGTAGAGAATGTATGGAGAATTTTGAAATGAAACATGCAGTGATGACCCTGTTCATACTGACTTCAGTGAAATAAAAGTCAAATGTAAGCAACATAACATGTAGGATACCATGTTAAAACTGGGAAATCATTTTTCCCTGGATGGTAGAAGTGGAACCGAATCATGATGTTACCTCCACCATATTTCACCATTTGGATTATGTTTTCATTTTGGTATGCAGTGCCCTTTTTATGCTAGATGCAGTGCTGTATGGTCTTCAAACAAATGCTGTTCAGTGTTTTTCTTGTGGTAGACTCATGAACAGAGATGTTAACCAGTGCTAATGGTTTCTTCAAGCCTTTCTCTATTACTACAGGGTCGTTTTTTTTTTTTTTTACTTCATTTAGTATTCTGTGCTGTGCCCTTGGAGTGGTCTTGGCTTCGCACCCACTTCTAGGCACTGTGCTAAATTCTAAGTAGCTCTAACCAACACCTCCAATCCCTTCCATTGATTGGACTTCAGGTTTGCTTGACTCTTGACTCCCATTAGCTTTTCTTGAAGTCATTACTCTAGAGCTTCACATACATTTCCAATTAAGATCACACGCACCACATCTTATTATATATATTACATAATTGCAGGTCATTCCTAAGAGTTCATACTTGCCACTATATAATGCTTTTAAAAGTATTTGATTCACATAATCACATGTGATTCTGATGAAGAGTAAGTGCACTTTCTTGTGTTACTCTTGCGCCTTCAACGTTGCAAAATCTCAACGATGCATAGTTGTGATAAAAGCTCATGTTGTCCAGCACATGTCTTTCCATGGAAAAGTACTGTATGACTTAAAATAGAGTTAAGTTACAGTCCATAGTTTTTTCAAATATATTTTCAACCAGACAGCTTTACATATATCCTGTGTTTATATATAGATATATATATTATAATCTTATGGCAAGTATGGAGAATTACAAATTACTTGTGAACTTTCCCTCGTACTGTAATGCTATTAGTGTCTTCCGTGGTTAATACTCTTCATGACGAGGCTGCCCTTTATAGTATGCTCTTTAAAATAAGTTCATGTAAAATCTTCATCATAAAAGTTCTAAAAAATGGTCCTTTGCAGCGATGACATAGAACAGAGGTCACCAGCCCTGGTTCTGGAGATCTACCTTACTGCAGAGTCTAGTTCCAACCAAAGTCTGCCTCATCTGTGCCAGCTAATTAACTTCTTCTGAAGTCCTTGAGTGGGATAAGTGTTAAGTAAGGGGAGAGAGAAGCATGGAGATTTAGGTTGGAACTAAGCTCTGCAGGAAATTAGATCTCCAGGACAAGGGTTGATGACCACTGCTGTAGAAGAACTTTTTTTCCCTAAAGAACACTACAATAGATGACTCTTCAAAGAAGCATTTTGTCTATGATATGTGCTAGTATGAAGAACCTTTTTAGAAAGTCTTTTACCTTCCTATACTAATTAAAAGGTTTTTTTATTTTATTTTCTAGAGCAATATGTCCATGCCACAAACCATTCGTTGCTTTTAAAAAAAAAAAAATTTTAGAATATAGTATCAAAAAAGCAAAATGTTTTTGTGTAAGGGTCTCTCATTTGCATTCTTTCATGGAAACCACTTTCAGTGATTAAAAACTTTCAATCCTTGTGCATCCTATCAGAGTGAGTGGGGCTGGAGGAGAGGATATGCACCTGCAATCAATGGCTGAGCTTTTTTTCTGAAATGTATTAAATCTGATTAGAACTGGGGCTCAGATTGAAGTCTCTGTGGGTAACCTTGGAAACCTCCTTGGTGACTTCGGTTCTCCTCTTTAAAACACCACAAGATAATTTTTCTGTCATTCTGTCATCACCAGATTTTTTTATGTGACAGAAAACGTCAGAATATATCAGTAGCCACCTCTACTTTTTACAACAATTCCACTAGATTCTCTACTTCTTTTTGTAGCCTGCTGTAGTAAGCACAGCAGCCGTGTTGTGAGTTAAAAATCTCACAAAAATCTCTAAAAGAGATACTATTGTTTAATATGAAGAATGTTTGATGGTGTTAATAAGATATATATCATATCATTTATCAGTCATGACCTTTAATCAGAGGAAGTGTGGCTATATAGCTACTTCACAGATAATTCAATTTTATAATTGCGCAGTATAACCCCAGGCACTACAGCATGCCGTTGACAAGTGGCAAGCATGCATTCAATAGTATATGACAGATGCTGCTGTCTGTGAAAAATGATACTGCTATCAGAGAGGTTGACTGAAGCAGAGATTAATGGCTCATTTTGCTGAGTGACAGTACCGCAAACATGAACGATTACAGCAAGTCAAGGAATCTTGAGGTTCCCTCTCTAGACTGCAACATTTCTCCCTGAGTTAGGAAATGATTTTCCTCTTTCTTTCTTTCTTTCTTTCTTTCCCTCACTCATTCTCTTTCTTTGTTTTAATATCTATCTCTGTTTCTGGTTTTGTTTTTGCACTGCTGTAATAAATGACAGTGCAAAAGAAAGTAAAACTAGTGTGTTGTGTAAGTTTGCTTTCTCTCTCTCATGCCTTGTTGTACATGTACTCATCCTCTACAGACATGTACAGGTTGGAGCTGGCTGGCGGACTGGGAGCCATCTTGCTGTTGCTAGGGGTCTTCACGGCCATTTACAAATGCTACAACATTGAGATCATGCTGTGTTATCGGCACCTCTTTGGCAGTGATGAAACAGAGGATGGTGAGTTTGTGTTAAATAATCTGGCACTTTACAGTGAAACGCTTAAAAAAACCTGAAATATAATACATACCATAACTTTTGCGTAGGCCACATTTTATGTTTTAATTTTCCATATGTTAAATTCAGCAAATATATTGAAATTGCACTACAATTTGTAGTGCAGTCATGGAGAATAACCATTTAACCATGTGAGGAGCCATTCAAGCATTCAAAGAGTTCTTGTTATGGTTCCATATATAACCATTACCTACATTAAAGAACGCTTGAAGAACTTTTCTGAAGTGCAGCAATGGCGCCAGACATAACTAGGCAATACATGGTAAAGTAATGGTAAGGTAATTACATAAGAAGTGCTCTACATGTCTTTTAAAGGCAGCAAATACAATTAATCACTGAATGAACATTAATTGCCGCATCAGAACCAATTATCTAGAAATTAAAAGAGGCTTACTCTAACAACACTGTATTCATCACTTGTTTAAACAAAATTTCTGAGGGTATGTTGGCAAACCTGTTACTACCAAAATCCTGAGTAAGAAAATGTTCTGCTCCTCAATTATCAGACAGTTTCAATGAGACAGGCCCAAATAACTGACCGAGAGGGCTATAAGTAACCAGCCAACATAATCATAAAGAACAATGATCATCAGTGAGAGGACGACCCATTGAGAGCAGTCCTTTGAAAGAAGCTGGTGGTGTCTGTAACGTTACTAAACAGTTTCTATAATATCATACTCATCACAGCATTACAGATACTCATTTTGCTAACATTAAATGGAAAAAACAGGAACACAATCATACAGTTCACTGTAGGCTTTAGCTTCCTGTTTTATGTTAGTCTTAAATGAACCAGCGATTTCATGGGAATGTAGTGACAGAACCACATTGTTCTATGCAGAATGTCCCTCAGCAAATCACATTACATGGTCAGAACTAACTGTGGTAAAACCAATAAGCATGATGAATGCCTGAGCACTGAACATTTATGTGCTTGCTACATTTTTCAGGTGAAGAATACCCACTGTTAGGGCTGCAGTCACTTCAGTCACCACCTTTCCTTTCACACAATATTGGACCCTGACAGAATAACAGTGGTGAACAGTAACAAAGTCAATGTAAATAGTTACTGTACTTAGTTTCATATATATTTACTTTACGGCTGTATTTCCATTTTGGTTGACTTTTTACTTTACCTCCACTACATCTCAAAGTCAAATATCTTTCTTTTTACTCCACTATATTATGGTAAATCAGTTGTTCCTTTTGACTTATGTGTGCGTAAAAACATGTTAAAATGAAAGAAACGCTATGCAATCACACCAATTAGGGTACAGCGGTCACTTTGTTTTGAGCTTATTTTGATCTCTTGGACAGAGCTTGGTTGTACCTAATGGAAACTGTTTGCCCTCAGTGTTTTGTGCTTATGATAGTTTTAATCATCAGTGTAAACATCACTTTTAAACATCAGTGTCAGACTAATTAATGACATTCTATTAAATGTTCGACCAAGGTGGAGCCTTTTAAGAGTCAGTAGAGTCACTGGAGTCAGCTTATATGGGCATCTCAGATGGCCTATTTTCTTTCTGTGAATGAAATGTTTACGATTATGTTCTTCAAAACAAAATAAGGAGCTTAGGAAAAGCTTTAGTCGTATGTTTCATTTGTGCACACTGTTTTCAGGACATGAATTCTGAAGTGATTCAAAATAGCATAAAATTTTGCCATGCATTATCAGAGGTGACAAAAGTACCCAAGTTCCTTACTTAGGTATAATACTAACAATCTAGAAAAAAAAAAAAAAGTAATACTCAAGGAATAGTAGAAGTATGATTTCTTTAATTACGTAGAAGTATAAAACTACATGCTCCTAAATTTACTTAAAGTAAACAAGTAAAAGTATTTCTTAAAAATCTTAAAACAAAAATCTGTATTGAGGGTTAAATTGAGCAAGTTAATGACTCAAATTAGAATTGCCCATATCAGCAACAAAAATCTACTCGTCTAGAGCTCCTAAATATGTTTACATGTTTGATTTCCTTATTATAGGAATTTAAGATGGACATTATTTGAAACTGTACTAAGAGAGTTTTTTTTAATTTTCAGTAATGTCATCCCAAAGTGAAATTATAACTTCTATCTTAAAAACTCTAACTGACTTGAGTGCTACTTTTACAAGATTTCTCGACTGCATTCACCAAGACCTAGCCAGATCAAATAAATCCTTTAAGTAAGGCATTGTATGCAGATTTTTCAGAGGCACCATCTGTATTAAGCACCAGGTCGACGCTGTTGCTTTCTTTGGATTCCCTTTGGATTCTGTTCGGTTTTTTTCTTTTCCTGCATGCTTACAGCTGGGGCCTGTTACTTACCACTACTATGCATTACTAGATGTACTGGCATTTCCTGGTGTACTGAATGTAACATAAATGAAGATATTGGCTTTGTTGTGAAAAATATAGATACAACGTGACAGTGTTCTGACAGCCTATACACTTAATCTACCCCCATTTATTTATTTAATAAAATAATTATTTAATAAAATATTTATTTATTTATTTATTTAGTTGGTTGGTTCTTAAATCAGTGGCAATTAGTCTGATTTAAATAGATATATTTTAGCTAATTACAAAAACTATGTGAACTTTAAATTTAAGTTGAACTGTTTTGATTAAACCTAGCAGACCTGTTGGCAGGACACATGTTACATTTTCATGCCTGTTTTCCCTGCAGTTACTGAATAATAAACCTTATGATGTGGGCATCCATGAAATAAAGGGCTTAAGGAGAGTCAGCATAATTAGACTTTTATTTTCTAATTTCTCTAACAGTGAAGTTGGTAAATACGTAGTAAAAGCCTGTCAGAAATAATCTTTCATGTGTTCTTTTTTGAAAAAAGTATTATGGAGTAAAACAAACATTTCCTTTTGCGGCATCAGCTTTATGTAATAACAGAACTATTTGCCCACAGACAACAAGGAGTATGACGCCTACCTATCATACACCAAAGTGGACCTGGACTCAGTGAACCGGGACGTAAGCGAAGAAGAGCAGTTTGCACTGGAGATCTTGCCTGATGTACTGGAGAAACACTATGGCTACAAGCTCTTCATTCCAGACCGTGACCTCATTCCCAGCAGCAGTAAGTTTTAAGCCTCTTAGATGCCATACTTGTACTGCAATACCTGGAGGGCTTACACTGAGTTAATTAGTTTATTATCTCCCTCTACATGGTACCTGAATTTATTAGCAATTTTATCAGGTTTATTTACCATCTGCTATATAGATGAACATTGTAAATGCACAATCACTGACTGTAGCACTTTTGTTGCTGCACAATTTATCTACCCTGACCTTCAGTGAAAAGGGACCACCACTGATCAGACTGTATTTCAGAGGTGGACCAGGCTTAGCATAGCAGTGACTACCAACTTGCAACAATGGCACAAGTGTATCAGGGGCAGCTTATTCCTGAAGTTTAATTACCTCCAGTGTCGCTTTAATTACCAGTGTCGCTGCTGTTTTGATAATAGTCCCTCAACCAACAGTAGGTCTGTAGTCAGAAAATGTCTATTGGGCTACGGGATGAGGAAACAAGGAAGGGGTGTCTGAAATTATGGCCCGCATGTGTACAGTGAGTGTAAAAACACCAGCAACGCTGCTGTACCTGATGCACTCATAGCAGTGTAAAACAGACTAACATGGTACTACCTTGTTGGTGGCATTGCTTTGCTGAGATGTTCCACTACTCAAATAATAGTGGTCAGTGCAAGTCCTTTGGTAGTCTCCTTTCTTTGGTAGACAGAGGAAAGGGAGACAACGTGTACAACAACAGGCTACAGCCTGTAATGGTATGCCTACAATTGTACCTGATACAATGGCATATCAGTGTGGACAAAAAAAAAGTGAAATGAAATAATGTTGATGCATAACATGTATGAAACCTTTAATGTTTTTGCTGAAGCATTACTAGATCTCCAAATGTGCAATATCAGAAGTTATGCTGGTGAGGTTTCCCAGTACAAATGATAAGTGGAAGATTGTCTAACATTCGCCTGTCTCCTGTGGGAGACTTCTCTCTCTCTCTGTGTATGGCTTGTCATTTATTTCCCTGTCAGAGGGAATAAAATCAAGAGCATATCCTAATCTCATATGCAGCTCCTGCCCTACATTTGTCACCTTCTCACAAATACAGAGGCAAACAAATATGCCAATAAACACTGATAACTGAGAGGCTTCTGGCCCAGAGGGCGTTGCACCAGGTTTCTCAATCTGTTTAAGCTGTCCCTTGGTCATCCGAAAAGACTTACAGAGCTTATTTCATGTCACAGAAATATATGACAGCTGTCTGAAAATAATATCACTGTAACCCGTATTTTATTGACTGATGTTTGTCTTCTGCCGCTTTCTGATCCACCTACGCATGGTCTTTCTTCCAAACATTTTCTACATAAATAGGCTACCAAACATGTGTTCACTAAAAATATGATGCATTTAATTTACTTGAGTCAAATATGCACATCATTTGCACATGGATCATCATATGAAATACGTATATTATTACCTCAACACAATTATGTATACTCATCATTAAAAATATAGTTGCACCCAGAAGGAAGGCACCAACAGGAGTAAAACTTGGTGGGTAGGTTCGACATTGTGAAACATGCAAATGATTCAAGTTTCACACTTGGCTGTGCGTGTAACATGAGCAAAGACAAGTCTTATCGCTGTACCTGACTGACTAGGTAAGGTTGTCCTGTTGCGCATGCTTTCAATTCTGACTCGTGCTGTTGTGTTGGTAGCATCGTTTGTAAATGAAGTACACCTCGGAGAAGAGTTCAAAAGCAATTAGAGCAGCTGAAAGAAGTTGAGAGGGGTTGCATAGTAGGGCTCCGGGATCCAGGATGATCTTATCAATGTAGCGTATTGCATACTGACCGTGCAGATATTATCATAGCATACTGTTGGTGGCAGTGGATAGAAGAAGGCATGCACCAGCAACATGAAGGATCTGGTAGACCTAAACGAACCATGGAGAGGGAGAACCAATGGATTGTCTGACATGTGCGGAGTGACCCAATAGCCACGACTGTGGACATTCAGCGAGCAGTAATGCCCTCCATGAGCCATTCTGTTAGTTCCACCACCATTGGCAGATGAGTGCACCATTACGACAACTGCCCTTAACACCACAACAACCTTGCCAAAGACTGCTAGAACGTCATGGAGTGACTTAGAATGGCAGCGGGTAATCTTTAGTGACGAGTCCCGCTTATGTCTTGGTGGAGACGACCAAAGAATCTGTGTGTGGAGGCACCGTGGTCAGCACCAGAATGAACAGTTTGTTGTCACGCATCATATATCCATACAGAAGGCCTTAATGAGGTCCTGCAAACAGTGGCCCTACTTTTTCTAAACGCACACTCCAACACTTGTCCACATTCCGCTGCCATCTCAAGAGCTTGCCTTGAAGACAGATATTATGCCAGTCACATCACCAGACCTATCCCGGATTAAGCACCTCTACACCTCCATGCTAAGTGTCTTGCGTGTTGCTTTAGTAAAAATGGCAGCCTGATGCCATACTGAGAGACACTACTTCTGTCTGTGTAGCTCAATAAATATTGCCCATATCGGTCATAGCATTTATTATTCCTGGTAACCTTTAACCCCCAAGGATCCTTAATTCCCAATTTGAAACCATTAATAAATGCTGGTGTGCTTTGCAGTTTTTTTGCAGTGAAAAGCACTCTAAAATGATATCAGTGACGGTTTATAACCTCAGAGCAGCTAGCCCTAGGTGGCACTGAGCTTTCCTTTACATAGCGTTAAGGCTGCCTGTTCAAAAATAAGGAGCTTTTTGTCAAAAAAAAAAAAAAAAGAAAATCAAGATGTGACACAAAAAAAATCATGGTTGCTGCTGCTTCAGATGACAGAGCAGCTGTCCCCTAGCAAATGGAACTTTTTTACAAACGGAATCTCAAAACAGCTCAAATTGCGCTACAAACAGGACTGTGAACTAAACTACTGTCTGTGTGAAAGCACCAGAGTTTCAGCTTCTAAATTAAGTTCTGAAGCTCTTCACACTACTTACTCTTTTTCAAGATTGGGCAGTAGCTTAGTTTGTTTTGTCCTTCGTTTAATGGAGCTCCATATTCAGCTGAGGTCCTAGCAGTAAGTGAAAGCACTGGCTAAGGTGGAGAAACTCCACATTCTCCTTTTCTTTTTCAAAGTCGAAATCACTGCGGTGCAAACTATTTGGCAAAATTCCAAAAAACAAATGTGTTGCATCGGGTGTGTATTGTTCGTATTCGAAAAAAAAAATTCAAAATGTTTTGTATTTTTGAGTCTGTTTTTTTTACGTTATTATCGGTTTGTCATCTCGTTTTAGCATAAACCTACCAAAAAATGTACACTCATCTTCAGCAGAATAGTTGCACAAAAGTTGCACCCAGAAGGAATCAACTGACAGGAATATAATTTGGTGGGTAGGTTTGACATAGTGGGACATGAAAATGATTCAAGTTTAATGCTCGGCCGTACATGTGACGTAAGCAAGGACGGGCCTTATCGTTTGACTGACTCAACAGCCATGATTGCGAACATTCACTGAGCAGTGATG
>JAVGWN010003878.1:0-10016 GCA_034552555.1 Semaprochilodus insignis | reverse complement strand
TCTCCTGGGAAGTTCACTGTAGCTGTAGAGATATTTGCTATTCTGGCTTCAAGCTTTGGTTTGATTATTTGTATTTTTGCTCCCAAGTGTTTTCTAATAGTTTTTCGGCCAGAGCAGAACACCAAGAAACATCTTATGGGTAAAGTTCCGTCTAAGGCTCCATGAAACTCTAACACCAATAGGTCAAGGAACGTAGAGGCCTTTTCTGTGCCTTTAATTTAACTGTGCTTTGTCTTTATATAACTCACAAATACACATTATCTGAGCTTCACTAATAAACAGTTGGGACAAAGTCTTTGTATGTTTGTATTCTGAAATATTATGGCACCAGAGTACGCATCTGTTCTTTTGTCCATTCATCTAATTGGCATACGTTATATGTTCTTGTTTCCTTTTACAGGGACTCTGATTTATAAAAGCTAGATTCTGGGTGTGTTTTTGTAGCATCTTTATTAGCCTATGGAGTTAACACAGTAGAGCTAAGGCACAAGACGGGCCTAGAGCTAACTGTAGAATTGCCTATTTGTTTGTTTGCTTTTTTTTAGGATAATGTTCTACAGTTTATCCAGGTACCGGCAGACTGTACAGAAACTAAATACCTCAGCTTGTTAAGACATGAAGCTGTGGCACCATTTATGGTAGAATGGAAAAGTTGGGAAAAAAAGCTGGTGAACAGGAAGCTAACTTCAGAGTCCATTTCTTTAAGACTTCCCATAATAACTTTAACTCCATGTCATTTTTCAAACCTTGGACAACAGAAGCTTCAGGCAGCAACAAGGGGAAAGAAAGGAGCAATTTCACCATAACCCCAAAAGCAAGCTGTAAGTAGCAGCCATGCTGTGTGACTTTACCCATAGACCTCTCAAAAGGCTCCCCGACACTGAAATTCCTCATCATCAACTCTCGAAAGTCCCTCTGCTATTAAAAAGCCCTATCCTAATCTAGGAACTTCTTTCTCAGTCTTCATTCATTATATGTCTGTTTTTCTCCTTTTCAGCTGTTTCTCAGCCATTCCTCCTTCTAGACAATGCATGTAAATGAGTACACAGCCCCTCCCCCTTCCCTGTCCTATGTGCAAGCATGTGTTCCCTCAGTTGCTGATTGACTAGAATACTACTATACGGCTCTACCCGAACTACTTTGTTTATTTCTTATTTAAAGAGTCAGGGTTGTGTATAAAACCAGATAAAACCTGTTTTTAGAAGGTAAATACATCTTGAATGTTATCAGTTATATCACTAACATTAGTTGGGTTGTATACTGTTGCTCACAGTACTCATTATCTTTCGGCACAGGGGTTGAAAATGACACAATTGCTGAACTCCCAGTTCCTAGCCAAGTCAAATCAACCGCTGAGTTTCAATTTCTGTATGTTTTATGACATCATCACTTTCTGGAAATAAATAATTAAATAAAAAACTTCATAAAAGATATTACACAGTATGGATGAGCCAATAAAAAGCCACCTGCATGCATATTTGATTTTCCTGTCTGTTCAAGTTTATGAGAAACCAATATAAGAAAACCAGACTGTGTACTTACATCCCCCTACTTTGAGCTCAAGCGAATGGAACTGGGTTGGCGCCACAGTTGCACTGGCCCCAGAAAAAGTCTGATTGGCCCTTAAGTGCCACCCTCTCTTCCCCTCCAAGCCCATAATTAGTTGATAGACAAACTGTTGTACTCACTATGAGAGCTTAGCATTTGTCTGCGAATGACATCAAAACTGGGGATCATAGGGATCCAAGCATGGACCCCTATGATAATGCAAACGGGATGCAGAGTTTTTAGAATGGCCTCTATTGATAGCAGGACTTGATAACAACATAGTAAAGAGATGTCTGTCAAATGATATTACACAATAACCTTTTGACCTTGGTATTGAGAGCAATAGCTTATTTTAGGAAGTGAATCCTGTAGCTCCTCCTCTTATATAACACACCCGATCCAGTTAATGCAGTGACCACTTCCAGACTCTGTCCTCAGATGACCAATGACTGGACTACAGACCACCACAATGATTAATGCTCTGCTGTGACATATAACATGCACAAGTTGCTCTTTCACAAGTATCCCTAAGTATTTGAAAGAGACTCAAGTCCAAATTAAGCCAGTCCAAATTAGGAGGGAACCTGCACCTTAGAGCGGCTTTCAGTGGCAGACCATCTGGTTCTGTATGTATAGAGTTGTATTTGAATATATGACGACCATGGTTGTCTACTGACCTGTTGACTGCTTTTAGCTTTCAATCTGTTTGCTCAAGACATGTGACACAATGCTTATGTTAGTTTAAGAACAGCAGTCCATTTTTTAAACTGCACTGTATACTGCTTTACATTATAAGTTCACGAATGTATCTGTAGCTTAATTTGAAAATGCATTTTTGTCTTTATTATATCATAAAACAAATTATGTAAGTCAAAGGAACCCTAGGAATACGAGCATAACATAATTTATACGCAGAAATCTCGTATACTATATTTTAAATACTACTTCACTACAATGCTGTAGTACTAAAAGCAAGAGCATGCTAGTATCAATATGAATGAAAACCAGTAGACATTCTTGGGCCTACAGTCGCAGCACCCCATCATTTCCATACTGAGGCATAAAATAATAGGATATGGCACATAACCACGCCTCCTGTGGCCAGTTCACACCCACAGTTACTAGGACATCATAGCAAGGTGGATATTTAAACCACTGTGAGACAGTCATCCTGCTCTTCAGTGTGCTGGGAGCAAACCAAGAAGGACATGCAGCTCCAGTCAAATCTGATGCTGTTTGCATCAGTGTTGTGGATAACTGTCCCCTGCCCTATAGGATGTAAAGCTGACTCGGTCAGCTGCAGGCTGTGGGCTCAGTCTCAGTTGTCTGGTCTTTCTATGGATGGAGACTTTGTGATTGGAGGGGTTTTCTCCATTCACAACTACATGATATCAGAGCAGAACACCTACACCAGACAACCACCACAGCCGCAGTGCTCTGGGAGGTCTGTTTGTGTTTGGGCGGGGTGGATAGGGAGGGGGTGTATTTTGATTAATTATTAATTAGGGTTATTGAGGAATGATAATCTGAATACATTCTTTTCTTAATCAAACTTCTTCTTCAGGAGAATAATTGTTGAATGTGTTAATGGCACTTGGAACATTCCAAGTGAGGCATGTTTGTCTGTTTTACTGTCTATACAGTATGGATTTCAGGGAGCTGCGCTTCGCTCGTGCCATGGAGTTCGCCATCCAAGAGATCAACAACAGAACAGATCTCCTGCCTGGAATCACGTTAGGCTACCAGATCCGCGACTCGTGCGCTGCCGTGCCGATGGCAATCAAAGCTGCGTTTCAGTTAGCAAGCGGTGTGGAACCTGTTTTCAACCACACTGACTCCTGTTCAGCATCTGCAGCCGCTGCAGTATCTGCTGTCATTGGGGAGTCTGGCTCCACGCCGTCAATAAGCATGGCCAGAATGCTGGGTCTCTTCAGAATTCCTCTGGTGAATATATTAGGCTACATTGTTCATTTTAATTCATCATATTTCAGAGCTTTTTAGCTCGGAATACTGATATATATATATATATATATTATTATTTTTTTTTTCTTTCTGTTTTGGTGGTACACGTTTGGTGGTACAAGCATTATGCTTCATTTTGCATTGACCAAATAATGAAAAGGGTGACGGGAGGTTGTATTAGCCTCAAAGAATACACTGTAAAATTGTTTGTCAGTTTGACCTAAATCCTTCTTGTGGTGACAAGAAATTTAACTTGTTTTACTCAACTTAAAAAAAATGCTTTGATCTAATATTTAGGTCGGATAATACTAATGCAATTGCTTGTTACCACATGAACCATTCTTAGGGTAAACCAACGAAACACTTCAGTGTACAGTGTTTACAGTGTAATTAATGTGATTGGCAAGATAAACCATTCAGAAAAGCAGCATTGGAATTCCCAAAGAGCACATTGAAAGTCTGAATGACAATGTTATCTAATGGGAAAAAAAAATCTCTTGGAAAAGTATTTGAGCATTATATTCAGAAGGAGTGAAAATAACATATATATTCCCAATAGCATAAGTATTATGAAGGTCCATGTGCCATTAGTAGAACTGGTAGCCAAAAAGGCAGCAACTAACACTTCTTTCTTCTTCCCTACGCTGGCTAAATTACAGGTGAGCCATTACGCAACCTGCGCATGTCTGAGCGATAAGCGTCAGTATCCTGCTTTCTTCAGGACCATACCCAGTGACCACCACCAAGCGGCTGCACTAGCCAGAATGGTGAAGTATTTTGGCTGGACATGGATTGGGGCAGTGCGCAGCGACTCGGATTATGGAAACAACGGAATGGCGTCGTTTTTAAAGGCTGCGCAGGAGGAGGGCATCTGCGTGGAGTACTCCGAGTCCTATTACAGAACCCAACCGCGCAGTAAACTGGAGAGAGTGGCAAACGTCATCCGCAGATCAACAGCCCGAGTAATAGTAGCGTTTCTTGCCACGGGTGACATGAACATTCTCTTGGATGAACTGGCCAAACAGCCGCCGCAGCCTCCCCTTCAGTGGATAGGCAGCGAAAATTGGATCAGTCATACGGAGTTTCTGCGCTTTAACATGTGCGCTGGGGCGATAGGGTTTGGGGTGCCCCGGTCAGTGATTCCAGGTCTGCGTGAGTTTCTACTGGACCTCTCTCCAGCACAAGCACTGAAATCACCCCTCCTGACGGAGTTCTGGCAGAGCTCGTTCAGCTGCAGTCTAAAAGGCTCCTTAGAGAGCGCGCGGGAATGTGACGGCAGTGAGGATATCCGCACACTACAGAACCCGTATACAGACACGTCGCAGCTGCGCATCACTAACATGGTGTATAAAGCTACGTATGCCATAGCGCATGCCATCCACGGTGTTATCTGTAATGGTACATATTGCAACAGCAGCATAGACTTCACACCATGGGAGGTATGAAACTGCTGAACTCGGTTTATTCAGTGTGCCACGTGTTAAAATACACATGCCATTATATGACGAATTGTGTTTTCTTAATAGAGAGGAATTCACACAGTTCTGTTACTTATAATGATTATAATCCCTGCAGATACTCAACCAGCTCAAGAGAGTGAACTTCACCACAAAGAATGGTTTTCAGGTCTCCTTTGATTCCAGTGGAGATCCAGTTGCTACCTATGAGCTCATCAATTGGCAGTTTAAGAAAGATGGCGGTTTGGATTTTGTGACTGTGGGCCACTATGACTCATCCAAAACAAGAGGCCAGGAGTTCAGTATAAGCAGAGCTGTGACCTGGGTTGGGGGGCAGGTGGAGGTACAATGTAACACATACTTACTCACTACAAAGAGATGCCTTTTTCATCAGGTTGTATCCTGTTCATTGCATTTCTCTAATGTCTTCTGTAGGTACCAAAGTCTGTGTGCAGTGAGAGCTGTCCTCCAGGTACCAGGAAGGCTGTGCAAAAAGGAAAGCCAGTCTGCTGCTATGACTGTATACCATGTGCAGAAGGAGAGATCAGTAACAACACAGGTTGACACAAGACACTCATTCCTTTATATCACTGTTGTTATAAACTCACCAAAAATAAGCTTACTTTTAACCATTAGGACTACAACCTGATGGCTATGCTTCCTAAAGAGAATCAGCTAAGTGGTTACCATTAGAAGCCACTAGTTTCCTATATAACAGCTTGAGATCCTATAAACAAACCATCAAATGAGTTTACAATTAGTCACAGGTCACCTGTTAAAGGTGCCATTAGTAAGATGACCTGTCAAACAACCTGTCAAGTTCAAACTCCAAACAATCGAAGGCAACGTATCACCAGAAAATGGTGGTGTCCACCCCTATTATAAGAAACAACGAAAAACACAGTCCCTCCTCATTAATGTCAGCATTAAACTAATAAACCTCCTCCCTTTACTCATTAAGAATGTCTCCAGTGGAGGAAAGAAGCATTTTCAATTAACTCTTATTTGGCTTTTATTTATATCACTTATTATTTACTGTCAACTCTCTTTTCTGGGCAGGAGCTAGGCAGATGTGGTCACTTGCCAAGATCATTGGCAACTGCCTGGTCATTTCACTGGCTACATGTCCCTAAACGATTAGCAGTAGCATTGCTGCTTCTTCTGTCTTCATGTCACGTTGGACTGATGGCAGGCTCATCCCTACAGTGATTCACTATTGCCTCTTGAGGTACAAAACAACAATGGGCCAGGGCTAGTTGGTGAGCACGCTAGCTTCTGTAGATCAGCAGTAGTTCAGAGCAACACAATACATAGATGTCTATGACATATCATTAGAGTCATTTACTTCTGTAAAGTGATATCAACAGGTGCATAAAAGCCAAACCACAACATGAAACCACCAGAAACCAACAAAAACACTGAATAATTATTATGTTTTTTAACAGCAGGGTAGATATTTGTAGATATTTGACCAAAATGGACATGTCTTAATTTGAACACAAAGTTTGGTGACAAAACAAATCTCCATGTTTATGAAGTTAGCAAACTAACTAACTTGCTAAGCATAAGCAGTACACAACATTATACACTTATGAGAGTATAATGCTGTATATCATCGCTGTCCAAAGAAAAACAGGTATCTCCAAAATGGCAACTTTACAGGAGAGGCCAAAAACCTCATTTTATTTGAATGGAAGTTAATGGAACCAGATGTCTTTCCAAGCAGTTTTGGGCCATTTCTGTTGGTCCATTCTTCATGAAATTTCCACTCAGTGTAAATAGCAGCTCATGTGATCAAATGAGGCATAAAAGTAAAAATCAATAAAAATGGAGATACATGTTTTTCTTTGGACAGTGACGATATATGGATGGCAACACTACGGTCAGGTGGGGTGACCTGATCAACGCATGCAAAGCAATAGTTTTATTGGTAGAAAATGTGAAAGTGTATGCCAATGTTGAACTCATTGTGATAGTCCAGGATGTGCAATTGCTCACTGCAGGGAATTCCATTGAAATTGGTGTCATTTTGCTCACTGTCAAACAGCAAAATAACTAGACCTTTACTTAACACTCCAGTGGCATAATCACTTGGTGGGTTAGAGTCGCAATCGCATTAGGGCCTATGGCTTAAGGGGCCCATCTCTAATGGACATCTCTAATGGACCCCTCTTATAGATACTGACACAACTGTGCACCAAACCAGACACTTGTGGATCTAAAAGGTAAATTGTTTTTAATAACAAGGAGTGTGTATGTTGGTACAAAGGTAGCCATTAGCCACGAAACAAGGACCAAAGCTAACATAAGAGGTCAGGGAGAGACAAAGCCAAAACTAGAGAGACAAACCAAACAGCAACCAGGATAGGACCAAACCAAGAATATGAAACCAAGAGACAATAGTACACAATACTTTGCAAAGAGACAATATGTGCAGACAGGTAGGTTAAGTCAGTAACAGGTGATGTGAATCAGTATACAGGTGATGAGGAGCAAGAAGGCAGTTTGTGATTGGTTGAAGGATGACGTGTAATGCTGATGTGAGACTGAGGAATGTGAGTCTGGAACCAGACTGTTGTTTCTACTGTAATGTATTCTATAATCCGAGGCTTTATTACGAGGTTCTGTTTAAGCTTTTAATGTTGATTTTTAATCTTACAGACTCATTGGATTGTGTGCAATGCCCTTCTGAGTTTTGGCCCAACCCAAAGCGAGACAGCTGTCTCCCCAAGCCTGTGGAGTTCCTGTCCTGGGAAGACACTTTGAGCATCATCCTGATAGCATTCTCCATTACTGGGGCCTTCGTAGCTGTGTCGGTGGCTGCTGTCTTCTACAGACACAGAACTTCTCCCATCGTCCGAGCCAACAACTCAGAGCTGAGCTTCCTGCTACTCTTCTCTCTGGCTCTGTGTTTCCTCTGCTCACTTACTTTCATTGGTCAGCCCTCTGAGTGGTCCTGTATGCTGCGCCACACAGCATTTGGCATCACCTTCGTCCTCTGTATCTCCTGTGTTCTGGGGAAAACTATAGTGGTGTTAATGGCCTTCAGAGCTACACTTCCAGGTAGTAATGTGATGAAATGGTTTGGGCCTCCACAGCAGAGACTCAGTGTTCTTGCCTTCACTCTCATACAGGTCCTTATCTGTGTGCTTTGGTTAACAATATCTCCTCCTTTTCCCTTCAAAAACTTTAAGCACTTCAAGGAACGAATAATCTTGGAGTGTGGGTTAGGTTCAGCTATAGGTTTCTGGGCTGTGCTGGGTTATATAGGGTTTCTGGCTCTTCTGTGTTTTATTCTGGCTTTTCTAGCACGTAAGCTGCCCGATAATTTTAATGAAGCCAAGTTCATCACATTCAGCATACTGATATTTTGTGCAGTTTGGATCACCTTCATCCCAGCTTATGTCAGTTCTCCTGGGAAGTTCACTGTAGCTGTGGAGATATTTGCTATTCTGGCCTCAAGCTTTGGTTTGATTATTTGTATTTTTGCTCCCAAGTGTTTCATAATTGTTTTTCGTCCAGAACAAAACACCAAGAAACACCTTATGGGTAAAGTTCCATCTAAGGCTCTTTAAGACTCAAATAACAATGTAGATATGTATACCACATTTCTGTTGTAATGTTTAACTATGTATTGTATCCTTGTGAACTTTCTCACATGCCCAGCTTTACTCACAATAAATGCAGAATTCATGCTTAATGAAATTAAATGTGCAATGAAATTTAAAGGCTGCATTTAAGCATTTTAGGTAATTGTCCCTTATTAAAATAGAAACTTAAAAAAATTTGCCTTTTAATTATTATAATCCCCTTTTCCTATATTCGTTCAGATGCTTATGGCCAATAAACGTGCTGTTTTGACTCATTTGAGTGTAAGTGTAAAACGTAAGCTGATATACTTTCTGTAATAATACTTTGTACTGTAATATTTCAGAATACACAGTACTATGCAATAGAGAATGCCTGCGGGCTGCATTAAGTGACACCAGTTTTCTGAAGTTCCTCCAAGCTTAAGTGGCTATATTTAATACAGTTGCATGAGGGTTTCTTATGAAATGCTGTCTGAGGGCTCACACATTTAACAGTGGTTCTGGTTTTACCCTACACTCTCTGAGATTTCTCTGAGTTCCCAGTATTTTGCAGTACATTAGATGTGGAAAACCTATATTTTTTCCAATCTTGTGTTGAGAAATGTTCTTTCTCTGATTCTTCCATAAAGTTTGGCAAACAGGGGTGAGCTGCAACCCATTTTTGCTTCCAAAATCTGAACCTTTGGTGGAGCCCCTTTAATATCCAGTCAAGATCCCCTCACCTTTTACCAATTCACTTGTTTATTAATATTTTGTTCCAGTCCCAACATTATTTGAGTGTGTTGTTGGCATCAAATCAAATTGGTCAGCAAAAAACTTCAAAACTCACTCCTTTGTACGTTTGTCACTTAAATAAAGAGGAAAAAAGAGAAGTCAAAGAGAAGCTAAATAAAACTAAATGGGAGAACAGTATTTTTTAGACTGACCATCAAAGAGCACACAACCTTAGCATCACTGAACATTTCTTGGGTGGTGAGAAGACTGAACTTTGGAGGTGTGACTGCAGATTTGAGTCTCCTGGAAAGAACAGAAGCTGTAATAAAGGTAGTAAGGGTAGTAAAGGTAATAAAACACCCTAAATGCTAAAAAAAGGAATGTAGTTGTTGAATTTTCAAAAAAAAAAAAATACAATAAAAAAATTATTTCGGTTTGTGAAGAAAAGTGCATAAATGATTTTATAAGGTACTGTATATGTGTTTTACTAATATTTGAGTGTTTTATACTTGAATGAATGCATCCATAAAGTTCATCTTATGAAAAGTAGGAAATGTAAAATTTATAAAAACATAACAAATAACAAAACAATAACTTGCACATGGGGATATTCAGTAATATAATTACATTATTTAACAGGGAAATTCTGTAAATTCATAGAAAAAAGAGAACAATTAAAAAGTCTGTATATATCAACATATTATTACGTGTATTGTGGTATCTATCTATCTATCTATCTATCTAT
>JAVGWN010003877.1:0-10016 GCA_034552555.1 Semaprochilodus insignis | reverse complement strand
ATATATATGTATATATATATATATAATAAACCCATAAAGTGTGAAGTTACATAATTCTGTTCATCAAAACCTAATATGCTGAAAAGAAAAGAAATATGCTTAACTTTTAAAAATTCCACCATAAGCAATCCAAGTCGTATCTATTGAAGCACCCCTAGTGGATTTTGTTTAGCCTAACATGCCTCTGCCGATTGGTATAGATGTCACAATCAGGGTGAGTTAAGTTCAACAACTTCTTCATTAAGACATAGAGACTCAAAAGGTGGTCTACCAAAAAGCTGAGCAGAATGTTAAGTGACTTGAGTGCTAGAGGCTCCTCTTATGTCATTTCAACTGGACTGATTAATCGGCTCATTCGTAAAGAACAGAATTGAATTTTTTAAAATCATTTTTATTTATTTATTTGTTTATTAAAGAGTAATCATGAGTACTCCACTCAGGATGCACCAGATATCAGTCACTGAACATTGTTGGCTGAAAGTGGTCAAACTTTTATTATACATATAATTAATAATGGATGTAACTCATATGTATGATGTCAGGTTTACACCTTGTCTATTTGTCTGCTTCGTATGTGCATACAGCATGATAATGTCATTGTTGTCTTGTTTGGCCAGGTGTGGTCTCTCAGTGCAAACCCGAAGCCTCCTCTTCTGGCTGCAGCCTCTAATTCACTCTGGTGCCCTTACACTGCATGATGGTGCTATTAAGACCCAGCACAGGGTAATAAGAGCAGGGATTAGGAATTTAGTGCTGTGCTTTCCAGGAGCTGCTGCAGCATTTCAACACTGAGCTCTTGCAGCCAAGACTTTAATTTTGCCTCTCTGTGCTCTCTTCTTCCTGAAGTAATATTTAATGTAATCACAAAGCGAGCGTAGGTAATTCAACCACCAGCGAAGAGAAGGTCAGATTGGTTGCTAAATATCAGCTGATTTATTTATTTATTTATTTATTTATTTATTTATGTAGGTAGAATTAAAAAAGCACCTCTTATTTGTAGATTAGGTCATTTATTTTTTCTTTTCCTGCTATTTATTAAGCTATGTGTTTTTAGACATAATGAATAACAGAGCTTTATGGAGGAGAGACTATGCTCAAAACTATTCCAAATCAAACTCGTGTGTGAGTAGAATGGCACAAAAATGAGCATCTATAGGCAAAAGTGACACTAGGAGTCATTCATCTACCTGTGACTAAGAGCACATGTTTTAGCAGAGCGATGTGTTATAGTGGTGGTTGTTGTTGTTATTGGTGACCTGCTTTGCCTTCAGACAGCTGTGCTTCTCTTCTCACCCACTTAGCTCCGGTTAACTGCTGATATTAAATCATTAAAGAGCCTACACAGGGTTTCCCACAGCTGTGTTTAGTCAAGATGCTGCACTGAAACAAGAGGACCGTGTCTGAGCTGAGGGACTGATATTATTTGCGGATTTATCGCTGTTCGTTGGTGTAGTTCATGATTTTGTCTGAAATGAGAAGGTCTTGTTTGTGGCTCAGTGGCCAGCTGTGTGAATCAGGCTGCTTGATTTGATGAATGGTTAATTACACGTGTTGCTCTCAGACAACACTCTACTGCAGAACAACATAGTTTGAAGTTTCTAACTTGATGTTTGTTGTTGTTCAAGCATCATTATCTTAGGTTTGTGGGCCTGTTTGCACTACACATTAACGTGGGTTTTTGGTGATCGAATCACATTTGAACTCACAAACACCTGAAAATCCTGGTGGACCCAGAATCAGATGACAATAGGGTCACTAAAACCCTGTTTGGAGGTGGTCGGAGATGTGTCGTGACTGCATTTATTGTAAGTGTAAGAGGAACATGTTATCTGTAAATGAATATTTGAATTTTCTAAAATGCATCTGCCAAGCACTGACCAGCAGGCGGGAGAATAAGCATTGATAATGAAAGGAGGATATGCCAGAAATCCCCAAAATAAGTGGCTTCTTGTACTTTGGGCTGATGAACGTGGCCACCCCAAGTTTGTTGACTCATGTCGTACAGGCAGAAAAATGGTGAACAAAAGTAAAATGAAGCGACATACATGTTGATTGGCCTTTTTCCATGGGACAGCAAAATCGGATCTCATCTGGTCAAACTGGGGACACAGTTTAGTGAATAGTATAAACAGAGTCAAAGTATATCCAGGTCTGATGAGGACGTGAAATACTTTTTTTTACCTTTGGGAACCAGTGTATATTCTTTTGGGATAAGCGTTTTCACACCTGTCCTGAATACTTGAGCCTGCACCCAGGACCGGGTTCCTTTTACACACAAGGTTAATGATAATAAAAATAAAAAAACATTTTCAACCTTTAGCGTCAATGGCCAGGCGAAGGCATCAGTGTCAGTATATTTAGCTTTTGAAAAAGGCATAGAGGCACCAGCTAAGCAAAGCACTGTGAGCGTTGTACATCCATCACTGTAATACCAGCTCAGCCTGAATAAACCCAGATTTCAACTGCCCAGATACCATGTGGTGAATGATACTGAAGAAAAGCCTTGTGGCAATATTCCAGGTTTTGTGTGTAAATGCATATGCCAAAAAAAGTCAGATAATTTACTTTGCAATACTTTTGACAGCAGCAATGGAGCAAGTGCATTCAGAGTGGGCTTAGGGAAACAGTTCAGAATTCTGAATAATTAGATATAGCAGGAACTACATAATACACACTAATACTGGATGATATATAGAAATATTAAGGAGTTTTAATGGGTACTTGAGTACTTGTTTTACCTTTTAAGGTGTCAGTATTTAAATGCTGTGAAATCACTGGGTATTCGTTGCATTTGCTGGAAGACAAAAGAACATACACAGGTTAACAATTCATTGATTTCATCATTGTGAAGATTAAAGATTTAAGGTGTTGAATAATGCTAGCTCGGCAGCAGATATACCACTGCTGTTCTCTTGGATGGAAAGATACCTGACCCTAGCTGTACACATGCTCTTGTGCTGTGTCATGTCTGAGCTGATGGTGGGTGGGGCAGCAGAAAGCTTTATTGAGGCCTCTTCAATGAACAGCACAAACCACTGCTTCTTAAGCCTCAAACATGGAGGTTAATCCTCATCAGCCCACACGCGCTCTGGAAAAAGCATTGGCTGGAATTTTGTTGTTACGTTTGTCGCAATATTGGCTTACAGAAAGTTTATGTTTGTGTTGCCTGATATGCCTGTGCCTTGCAATGGTTAACCAGGTGATGGAAAAACCTCTTTTACCACCAACAAATTAAAAACCTGTCCTTCACTTAACTTACTTCATGCAAACCATAAGACGACACTAGTATTCCAGCGCATCACCATAACTGAACTTAGACATATTGAGGAAATTGCTATCTTACATGAACACCACATTTATTGTGATGGATAAACGTTGAGCTGCGCTGGTACAAAAAGCAACTTGTATGGTCAAGTCTCCTGTGTACATTACCATATAAAACAGCTTCAGGCTAAATGTCTAATCTCAGCTGCCTCTGACAGTGATATTTGGGTGACATTTGCAATTCCGTTCTTTCTGACATGGTTAACTGTAATTCCGTAGCCAAACTACTTCACAGAAACCACAGCTTGCACTATTACTACCACTCCAGCTATTGACTATTTTAGTAACCGAGTATCCTAGTAGTTATTGTATTGATTAATCAGGTTATTGGGAAAGTAAGTCCTTTTGCTTTATTAATGAGCAATACTAAATATACACAAGAGCACATGAGACAGGTCTTTTAAAATAAACAAATAATTGGTTTCCTTTTTAGAAAAGTCAGCATTTTTATTGCTCAAATTGGACACAGTGTGAATATCTGTCAAAACTAAACCTATTTAGTGCATATAAGTGCCATTTTGGGTTAATGGGTTAATGCATGTTTATTTACTAGGTTGAAGGGTTGTCCTACATCTGCCAACCTTCCTGACTGCAATCAAAATAAACTGAATATACCTGCTGTGTTAAATTGATGCGTTTTAGGCTCCAATTGCTACCTACGCTTCCTGGTTTTAGCTTTCTGGCATATTAAATGCAACACACACCATCAAGTCACATCTTAATGTTTTGCAACGCATGTAAAATGACCTTTATGGAAGCAAAAAAGGAGCAAAAGCAAACGTGTCAAAACCATCCACTTTCCCAAATAAGAGGACTCTCTTTGGCACAGACGTGTTGTCTCTTATGTTGTTGCCTGCACCTGCGTTTACTCTCAGTCAGATATTTGTGTTGCATCATCATCGCATGCACTTCCAGGGTCTTTTCAACTCCTGTCTCTTAGGAACATCAAACACAGAAGAGCAGCTGTTTGGGTCATGACATGATGCTGTGCTGCCCACTGCCATGCTGGTTTTTTCCTCTGACCACTGCAGTGGACCACAAGGCTCAGGGTCAGGAGCAGATTGTGTACAGATGATGGTTATTTCCTTTAATGAATTCCAGCAGCTAAAAAGACAGGTTAATTACTGTTCATTATGTGTGCTGGGTTATCACTCCAACCTGTGAGAGATACATTTTTGTTCCTCACACCATTTGCACATTGTGCACACATGAAACATAATGAGCAGCAATTGTCAGTGTTTTATTCAGTTTATTAGTTTTGCAGCCCTACAGAAACGAAAGTTGTGTTTCTTCATAATCCAGGTACCAAAGAGATCTATGCTTCAGCTGACCAGAGAACATTAATACTCATGGCAAAATGACAGGCAGATTTGTCAGCCTGTCAAGAGCTAAGCCAGTCAAAATGCCTTACGAAGACTGTGTTCTGAATCTACACACCATTAAACAGGTGTTTTAGATTATTGTCCAAATGATGACGACAGTGGTTGGATCAAGAGGAGGAGGTAAAACATGGACAGGTTGAAGACCACTGCAGACGTGCCAACCTGTGTGTATATTGCACTGGATTATGACAATCCTCCAAATAAAAATTAAGTGCTGTAATAAGCCTGTAACAGACCACCTTCAGGTTCTCGCATGAAAAAGTAGTATTTGATGTATTTGTCCATCCACTGAGCACTCTGGATCAACATTGACATCAAGCTTATGTTAGATAGTTGTAAAACTAATACTGTGTTCGAGTGGTGTTGCAAACTTTGAAATACCACTTGTAACTTGAGCACAAACTGCTGACAAAGTCAAATCCAAAAGCAAAATATTCTCTGGAATTTCCATGCTTTCTTTTTCCGTGTAGTGGTCGTATGAACAAGCCCTCAAATAAAGTGAAACCTCCTTTACTAGTTAACTATCTGGTATATACAGCCTTCCACTGAGCACCTGAAAGCAGCATATCTGCTTTAGCTTTAGCCTCTTTGCCTTTGCTACCTTCTTCAAAGTGTACATATTCAGCAGGGTGTATTAAATGTCTTACTAAATTTGTTGTCACCAGTGTTTTTCACTCACTGTGAAGAGCTTTCACATGGTGTGGGTGTATGCATGTGGCTGTGTCTACACTGCTGTTGTGCAACTTGAACCATCATGTGGCACGTGAGTCAATTTGACCGCACAGAATTGCGTATATGAGACTCTGAGTTGGCCAATCAAGCTTAAAAACCAGCCAATTCTGGTCACCGTGTGAGCGACTGGTGCATCTTTATGTAAGGTTAGTTGTGCAAGTGAAGTACAGCAGGAGGGAGCAGCGTCTAGATTCCTATAACAATAGAAAAGTTTGGTCGATCATAGTCCTGGATTCATTTCCCAAATATCAGGTGGGCATGACAAATGTGTAATGTTAATCATTTCGAGAGACTGCAAATCAACAGCAACATGAAATGGGTTTTATCCATCTAGTTTCCCCTCTTCTGTCTGGCTGGTTCCACATGGTAGGATGGTGCTCTCAACTCCTTTGCTAAGGTAGAAGAGCCGGGGTGGATGTGGAAAGTTAAAATTGTGAAACTAGTTAATGCAGACATATGGGAGCTAGCTCGTTTGTTCACCAGCCATTTAAGTTTGTAAAGTTATATTGGCTGTGTGTTTCAGATTGTTGAATCTGACTTATAGCACTGTATTCATAATGATCGTTATAGTGAAGTGGCGCCAAAGTATGTTAGTTAATTCTGCGTTAGGCGGACAACGTCAAACTGGATATTCCATTGTTATAACCGCAATATAACCACAGCTGACAGCATTTTGCAGATCCTGGTTTCTCTTTTCCTCAGTGTGAAGAACACACTCTGGGTTAATCAGGCCGTGTCTTCTTCCGTTCTGATTCTTTGCCAGATATTTGTGGCGTAGACTTCTCTCAGCAACATGTGTTCTACATGTGCTGTTGTACATCTGTGTAGGCATGTGTGTTTTTGATGTGCACTAATGATGGTGTACACAGACGGGTGCACTGCAGAGTGCAGCAGTGTTTTGAAACACAGGAGCCTGTTGGCAGCCTTCTGAGAGTCACCATACACAGAGGAGAGGCCAGCTACACATGGATAACTAAATTAATGTGTGATCATTAGTAGATAATAAGTACTAATGGCTTGTCATTGGTAGAATGAAGCATCATTGGTACGGCATTGGTTCTTTGACTAAGCATTCATATATCATCTGTTCTTTGGCTAAACTGATGGATTGTTATTGGTAGATTATAAAGACTATGAGTATAAAAACAAATATTGGGCAGACCACTATTGTGATCTAGATTCATGCATAGAATATTGTTGGTAGATAAGTGGTTCTATGGCTAAAGAAATGGATCATCATTGGCACATTTTTTTATTTCTGAATTTAGAACCATTTGCCAATTGTGCTTGCTTTGTCTATGGCATTTAACCCATCTGTGAAGTGAAACACATGCACGCGCACACAAACACACACACACACACACACTCTAGAGGGAAGTGCACACCCTTGCTCAGAGTGGTAGGAAGCCTTATCCACTGTGCCCAGGGAGCAGTCGGGGGTTTGGTGCCTTGCTCAAGGATCTTGCAGTCGTGTCCTGTCATTATAGGGAATCAAACCGGCGACTCTCCTGTTACAAGGCTGGTTCCCTAACCTCCAGCTCACGACTGGCATAATTAATTACATAACGTATATCATCGGTTGTGTAATTAAACTGCATGCATTATTGGTAAATGGTAAAATTGTCTTAAATTTGATTTGATTATTTTGGTAGATTGTAAATGAAGAGATGGATTATTATTATTAAGGGTAGACGTCAGTGGTAGATCACTCGTGGCATGACTAAATTAATTAATGGTTGGTATATTGTCAATCCTATGACTAAATGAATGGATGGATCATTGTTTGCACATAATTGCTTCTGTGAGTAAATTGTCAATGCGTGTATCTTTGGTAGATCATCTATTCTGCAACTAAATTAATGGACCATGATTGGTGGATCATCATCAGTAGATTATCAGTTCTGTGATTTAATTAATGGCTCATCATTGGTAGATTGTCGGTTCTGTGACTAAATTAATGGACCATGATTGGTGGGTGATCATTGGTAGATTGTCGGTTCTATGACTAAATTAATGGGTGATGATGTGGGTAGATCATCAGTTCTATTATGTTCAGCCCATTTTCCAACCTTGTTCTGAATGATCGCAATGACACGTAATCCATGTTTACCAAAGGAAGCACGAAGGCTTACGGGAGCACCACCCAGAGCTCATCGACAGCCTGCTGCTAAGCACGGGGAAATCCCTGAGGAGGAGGCTGCTGCGTGGGATGCTAATGCAGCGTTTAGCTGTGAATATCTGCTCATTCTTTTGAGTTTATCTGCATCCTGCCTGCCGCCGGCTTTTCCGAGACACGTTTGTTTGAATGTGTTCCCTCAGCTTTGAGCGCTCGTCGCAAGGTTATTTGTTTTGCGGGCTGGGAGTAATCGGCTGCGCTTCAGAGGTCGTGACCCCAACAGGCTTTTTACAGACGCGGCATCGATCGTAATCACGAGACTCTCGGCCAGTAATCACACAAATCACGCTGACCCGCCCACTGCTGGACTCAGCACTACCCTGAAAACTCTTTCTGTCTTTCTGCCTCACTCCCTTCTTTTAATTTTTTCTCTCCATCCTTTGTTTATTGCCTCTTTCAGTCTCTCTGTGGCCTTTAGCCATTTAAGTTATATGGTCGCTGATTCACAGTGAATGACGTACAGTCTGTTCCATGTCCGATTCAGGAAGCTGTCGTATGACTACAAATCAGGTGGCGATAAGAGCACAATTGAGGAGTCGTCTTCAGTGCGTGGAAACAATCACCCACCCACAAGTATCTTATTTACATATCCTTTGTGATGGACACACCCCAGTTTGCCCTTATTTGCATGAAACACGCCCTAATTCATGCAGATGTGACAGTAAAATAAAATTATTCAGCAGTCTGTCCTGTGAAGTTGTCCTCATCGGCACAGAGTTTGGGGTTGAGCAGGACTGCTTCCCCGCTGACGCGAGGTTAAGTAGCGATTAAAAAGAAAGTGAATTATAGTTTTTTTTTCCTCTGCAGGTGCTTGAGTGATGTGATTATGTAGTGTGGCTGCTGGAGCGGTAATGTTGCAGAATGTGTGGTGCCTCTACTGTAGTATTCAAACAGTAATTTGCATTATTAGGTATGTAGTCATTTGCTGTGTGTGTGTGTGTGTGTAGTATAAAGCAGAACTCGAACTTGAAACGGGGTCTATTATGCTTTTCCGTTTTTTCCCTTTCCTTTAGTGTGCTGTGTAGCTTTTTGTGCATGTAAACGGTTATAAAGGCCAAACTACACACTCATCCACGGAAACCACTTTTCTCAGCTGCCTTTGGAACATTGAAGCCTGTAAATCAATTCTAGTAGACCCCAAAAATAAAACGCTGAAAGTGAGCTAAACAGGCCCCCCTTAAATGGAGCGGGTGGTCACAGTTTTTATATCGGTGTAAACATAAGTGCATCCACTTCAGTACAAGATTGCTGTGTCCATAATTATTAGTGCCATCATCATCAACTATTTGTACTGTTATTGCTGATATTAGTAATGCTGTTGATGATAATTTAAAATTTTTAACCACTTCCACCAGTTGCAAGCTTGCTCGTACAGATACACCAGTGGTGAAATTGATGCATAGCAGAACTGTTGCTGCAGTTTACATTCACTCATTTCACAGATCAGGTTTGATGGAATGCAGCTTTGATGAATAAGAGCCATCTTTCTCAACATTTCTGTCTACTCTTTCTTTCTTGGATCTAAACTGAGATGTTCAGTAAAGCTGCTTGATATCACAAAGGCGATATGAGAAGCAGTACATTGTTATTAACATGGTGTTCCTCTGACTGGACGTGCCTCAGGTACAGATGTTTTCCGGTTGCTGCGTAAACAGAGATTTCACTAACCACAAAGCGCCAGTCACTATTGTGCAAAATAGAAATACTGATCTCATCAGAACTGAAAGCACATTTTTGTGCCCCGTTTGGCTGAATGGGGACGTACAGTGTCTCTGATGGGAAGCACTGCTTTCAAAAAGCATAGAAAGCTATTTGACTGCTAATGACGTCTCCTCGTAGGAAGTCTGCAGCCTGCAAGATGAGAATGAGTCGCATGAAACGCTTCAACCTAAAAACACTCAGAATTCCCTAAACAATAAGCCAGGCTACAAACACGAATAAATATGGATATAATTATTTTCAGTACAGGCCTACAAACTAAACTACAAACTAAAAATTATATTAAATTCCTTAAAAAAAGAATAGAATAGAATAAAAGCATAATCAACATGGTTTAAGCATTTTGTAAGTTCAGCACAGATCGGCGGCTGTTCGGCTGAGTGGTTCAACTTTTTGTGCATGTAAACGGTTATAAAGGTTATAAAGTTTCTGTTCTTTATGCAGGAGAGTGATGTTCAGTGCCTGGGCTTCAAAAAGATGTTCTGCCAATCTAATTACATCACTTGCATCACATCAATTACATCACGTAACTTGATCCATTTGACCTTTTCAGACCTTAACAGTGTGTTTGTTGCAGAAACTCAAATCACAATAACACATGATTGATCATATTTGATTCTCTCCTCCCCTTTACTGCTGTTTTTCTCTTTTCGTTTTCCTAGTCTCTCTCTCTCTCTCTCTCT
>JAVGWN010003876.1:0-10017 GCA_034552555.1 Semaprochilodus insignis | reverse complement strand
CATCGTGCTCTACTCTTCCTTCCTCTGGAATTAAATGAAGTGGCAAAATCGAAGGTGCACAGGTTCAATCTGACTCAAGAAATTTACATGCTTTGGAAAAGAGAGTGACACAGAGCTCAGCTGCATGCCTCATCTGAAGCATGTTGGTAATGACAGGCCTACATAGTGGGGGGACAAAATGTGTGTGGTTATCTGTGACCGTTTGAACCTCTGCTCTCTGACAAAGCATGCCGTGTCCAGGGACTCCACCATATTGAGTCTTCGAGGCGCTGCCCTTACCGTGGTCTTCAGCATTCACGGGCCACTGCATCCCAGGGTCGGGGTGGGCCCAATCCCTGCATCCGTGCAAACACCCTCCAGTCAAGCGTTGCTAAATAAAACCGGACACAGGCCAGCGTGTGTTTGAAGACAGCGCAGCTCGCAACATCAGCGTTGCCGGTTTTGCAACATCATGTCAACTCCAACCAGAGCAGAACACGTGAATCATACTGAGCAGTGGCCACTGTCACAAAACATTCACCACACCATGCAAAACTGCCCCAGTTTGAAGGGGGAAAATGACTCGCAGGAGATGATGCTTCCCCAATGGGGCTGGATGATGTCCTGCACCACGGCATGCTGATGGCTGTTGTTTTCTTGGAGAGAGAGAAAAAAGAGAACAGCACTGAGGAGATGGAGGAGAGAGAATGAGATGTATAAATTTCTTCTGCTGTGGTGAGTCATCTAATCACATTACCCATTTCCACCGAGCCACTCCCTTTAATATAACACATACCCTATGTCACTTAACGCGTTCACAGCGGACGTCACTTGTGCAGCCCATTCTGTTTATCACATCATGGCAAACTATCTGTAAGTAGGGAAAATGGTAGGCAAGGTAAATGCCCTAAATAACTGCAATCTGGATGGACATTATGTATGGGATAATCACTGGGAGGGGGCAGAAGCCTTTGGGGAGTCTGACGGTTAGGTTTGACCCAGAAGAAAACTAGTCCCAGAAGCAAAATAGGCAACCACTCTGGACATAAGACCACCCCTAGGCTAACAAGACCAAAAGATGCTCCAGATAAAGGGCCCGGGTCGTGGAAAACTGAAAAACAACAGAATTTATTGTATGTAGTGATGAAATGGTTGCCAGTTTCATGGTAAACCACTGCAGAATTCCGTCTAGTTTTAAATTCCAATTAGCAATAAAACTCTTTGGTTTTTAAATTACCACCTTTTGGAAAACTCACGTTAAATACTATCCAGCATCAACCAAAGTTAGCAGCAGTCTCCCAGACACAAGCAAAGGTGATAGAAGTACACAGACCATGTAGTTGAGTTAAAGTAGAGTCAGCCAAGGTAAACTATTCCTCCAGTAAAAATACAGAAGCTCCTCCCTTTATACTAGGGTGACCACACGTCCGGTTTTAGGCCGGACAGTCCGTTTTTCCAACTCCCAGTCCTCCGTTTGGTGCAATACCTGGACAGACGCCTATTAGTCATCTTTTCGGGATATCCTATTTAAAATGTTCACTCGCCAACAATATTATGTGTGCCATTGGCTCGCGTCTGTGTTAAAACACATGCCTTGCATTTCATTGGTTTACCAAGGTCATGTGAGATCATGACTCACCTACTGGCTAATCGCAGGTCAGCCCTCTAAATGCTAGTCAACTACTAAGCTCCCGTCTGACTCACAAATTATGATTTTAATTTTAGTACCGTGCCCGACCTCGCCTCCCCCTTAATGATGTCCTCCTTTTGGGGGTTATGAGAGTGGCCACCCTACTTTAGACCTCCACTTGAATTTAAATGTACAGTCATCATCAAAACAACAGTTGCACCCAGAAGGAGGTGTGGGATTGCAGTGCTGTTGGGAAGGAAGATAAAGGTTACCAGGAACAATAAATGATGATACATTTAGACTGATATGATCAATATTTATTGAGCTACACATACAGAAGTAGTGTCTCTCAGTCTGGCGTCAGGCTGCCATGTTTGCTAACGCAACATGCCAGATGTCTCGGCATGGAGTTGTAGAGGTTCCTAATGGTGCCCTGTTATAATCCATCCCATGCAGCTTGAATATTCTCACACAGTTCCTGCAGATTGTGCGGTAGGGGTGGAGGTGGAGTGACACCAGGCCATTTCTGGAATAAGACTCTTGCTAAATCAACTCAGTTTAGGTGAAGAGACTCTAGTGTCTCTCGGTCCACCAGTCTTTAATAGAAGCTCATTAATTAGCCTGACACTGACGTCTATTCAAATGATCATAAGCACAGAACACTGAAGGAGAACAGTTTCCATTAGCTAGAACCAAGCTCTGTCCAAACAAGCTCAAAAACAAGCTCAAAACAAAGTGACCGCTGTTCCCTGATTGGTGGGCTAACTTCACACGTCTTTCTTTTGGACATGTTACGTTTTATGCACACATAAGTCAAGCTATGATTGGATTTGGCATGGACTGGACAAGTTTCTGGATGTAGGCCACATCAATGTTCAGACACTCTTGCATCAAAATTGCACATTTGGGCCAGATTTGGTGGATGCCTTCCCTGGCACAATTACAAGGAGAATTTCCTGTAGACTGGGATTTTAGCCACTGCTGGTAGACCCGTATGACCGTACGCTTCCATACACCTGCAGATTCAGCTACTTCCTTCACACTATGGTCTTTGGCACGCCCAAATGCAGTCACTCCTTTTAGCCAATCATTAACATCTGCTTTGGAGCCATTTTCCACACATGGAACGAGACATTCACTGCACTGTAGCACCTCTTCTCAATCTACGAATCCTGTCACTCACACCCCACAAGTATTTATAGCCCCCATCTGCAGGAACCTGAATTTACTACCACCTTAAACATGCAAGGTGGCTCTAAATGATTATCTTATTAAGCATTAGCCAGCAAAAGTATGAGATAAACAGAAAGTCAAACAGCGTCAACAAAATACCTGGTGTAAAACAAAAGCTTTGGCAAACAGACATCTCTTTGTCAGCATGCCTCCCTGAGTTCACTGTACCTCGGTAAATAATGCGATCCGCTCATATGCATAAGCAGTCTGACAGCAATTTCACAATGATAGCCTCTGGGATGAGTTCATTACTTCAGAAGCTTGTCTGCTGGAGCAGGCTTAGGCTTAACGGCGTTCCTCTTCGGATTTCGCCGCCTATTTACAATTCATACGGTAACGTCTGACACGTCTTCATTACCGGCCTCCACACGTTACACAGCGGCCCCACGGTCATCAATATCCCCCCGGAGAGCCGTAAGTGTCCTGTGATTATTATTCTAACAGCAAATCAAGTGCAACTGGAGATGAAACCTGAAGAGGGGTCCTGCGGGTGTGCTTGCAAGCCGAGGCCGCCGTCCGTCTGTGATTTGTGTTACAGACGAATCCGCTCTGATGACCTCTTGACATGACATGGTGACACGCCACATCTTCTAAACAGAGATATCATCTGGACGAGCATACGCAAGCACTAATGTGATGGAGGCCCGCTGCTACTGATGTTGATTGTGCAAACTGATGAACCAGTTTATTAGGGAGATCTGCGTAGGAGAGATTTTGTTAAGAGCAGCACCAAAGGAGATTATGCAAATGGGACACTTTATCGCATTTCTGAAATAGATGAGAAATGCTAAATGATGCGGAGCGTTTTCGGGGCTCTGTAGCAGCACATTTCTCTGGTTGAGGCTGCTTCAGCAATCGATGGTGTATTTAAGAAAACATCTGTTTTAAAAAGGTGCAGATGGGCGATAAACTGGCCCGATGAAGCGGGGAGAGAGACTTATAAGAAGGATGAGCGGCAAGGTATTGGTCACACTGAGCATACTGGTTGGTCTGCAGCAAAAGAAATCGTGCACACACACACACACACACATACATATGTATATGGCGCATGTGTGTATATGTGTTTCTATGGCATATATATATACACTTTGTAGATGTACAGTTAATTCAATTAAATTCACTTTAATTCGACTATGTCATTATACCCTTACAGGGTTGTACAGTATAAGGAAACATAGTCAGGCTACTTCTCCAGTGCAATAATTAATATATATACAGCAATATATATATAGTACAGTGCAAAGACAAATAGACAAATAAACAATATGTGCATAAATAGTAAGACGTGTGCAAAGTGTGTATGAGCCGTATCTGTATGTCAGAAAGGGAATACTGAGATCCAGTTAGTATATCCAGGAGGCAAAAACAGCTTAGTGTAAGTGTACATGTAGGAGGGTACAGTGTGTTGAGGTAGCAAAGTGTGCAGTTAAGTATGTGGTTGTAAACAGTATAAGAGTGTACAGTGTATAAAGTGTACAGTGCAGGTAAGAGAATAGCAGCTCAATGTTCAGGTGAACAGCTAAAACAGCTTACAGTACAGGTGTGCAGTGTATATATATAAATAAAATAAAGATTAATAAAATACAGCTCAGATGTTCAAGTATACAAGTTAGTTAAAGTGCAGTGCATACAGTCCTGTGAGCTAGTGGAGCCCAGTGTGTATGGGCTGGGGTGATCAGGGCTAGATCAGTAACAGTCTACGGTGTTGTAGTCGTGTTCTGGTAGGTGCTGCCAGTGTGACCAGCAATTACAGACTGTAGTTCATCTGTTTCTCTGTTTCAGCTGGTGACCAGGTAAAGGTCACAATAAGAATTTGAACATATACATGTACACATTATGAATTATGAATACCTTCCCAAAGTCTAATAAACATCTGCCATCCTTCACTGTATTTCTCTCCTCTCCACGTAAACTGGCCGTTCCTAATCTTGAGTAACGCATCACTAACATTTTCCAAACCAATCACAAGGCTGACTTCTTGTGCCCCGCCCACACAAAGCAGTCAGAGAGGACAAACAACATGTAGCTAGCTGTAGACTGTAGGATATAAAGCATATATTGCTTATCTAGGTGCAATCTAGGCTGTAGAAGCAGAACCTCAAACAGACTGGGGTCTATCAAGCGTGTGCATTGTTTTGTATAATGCTTAAAAGAAAAATTAAAAATTCATCATCATAGTTTCATCTGATTGGGGTGAGGGTACACCAAAACGTTTAACCCGTTCTGCTGAGCTTTTTAGTAGAGCACATTCTGAGTCACTATATCTTACTGAAGAAGCTGTTGAACTTAACTCAACCTGATTGTGCCATCTCTACCAATCGGCAGAGCTATGTTATGCTAAAAATTCCACTAGAGGGCCTTTCAATAGATACGCCTTTACTGTTCTCATCTATAGAGAATGCAAGCAAGAAGTAAATCCCTCCACACATGTGGATTGTTTTTGGTGGAACTTTCGATGGTAAGCTTATTTTTTTAGCATATTATAGTTTGACAGAGGTTTTAATGAACAATTATGAATTAATGAATTAACTTTATATAAAAAAAGAGTCCAATAAGTGTAAAATAATTGCGTTACCAAACGGTCTAATTGCTTTTTAATGCTAAAAGGTGTCTATGCTAAGCTAATGTAATTAAATTTGACTATTTGCTTTGTGGTAATTCCCCCAAACACATAAAAATGCAAAAAAAAATCTTATTTCATGTTGAGGATGTTAAAGGGTTAAATAATAAGTCATATTTGCTGTGAATATGCCTTAAAAGATGCAGCGTTAGATGCAGTACAAGTCTAAGCACATGTCAGCAACCACAATATATTGTCACCAAATAACTCCGGGTGATAAGCTGGTCTCATAAACCTCAAATCTATGTTGACTATGGCATGAGTGGAATAATTTGCCATGTGCGAGGCATGAACAATGTTTGCTATGACTGGACTTTGGCAACAGGGCACAACCCCTGACATTTCACACGTATGCAATTCCTGACCATTCTAAAAATAGAGTAACGGCAATCAGGCTCGCTTTGGTGGAGAGCTTCTGAGTAACAGTAACAGCCTTTTAAGCTGATTCTAGTGCTGTATGATTGAGTGCACGTTAATGCAAATCACAGTCTTCCCCCTGCAAAGGTTATCTGGTTGAGAAAGGCGCTAGTTAATGAATTACGCTTCCATTCATTCACCAAGATGCAACTCCAGCTTAAAGGAATCATTGTCAGTCCTCTACTAAACCCCAACTGAGAATCTGTGAATCTGACATCTTGGCAGGTGTCCATGCAGCCTGACAAATTGTAGGTGTTTCTGTGGACTGTGTCGTGACCCGGAAGGTCACGCTACAATTTAGTTCAAGCTGAGTCTGGACTCGGAGGAGCACTTTAGCTCCTAGAATCAGGATGCTGAAGACTTTACATAGCGCAATTAACTGAATATTAACAGGACTTGACATTTTGTCTCTATGATTAGCAAAAAGGCTATAATTAATGTATTCCTCTTGATAGTCTCGCTGCTACAGGAAACATTTCTAGATGTATAAATATCACTACTGATTAAATAAATGCTCTGATGAATCATCAGGGGGGACTGAAATCTGTGATGCTAGCATCCAAATCATGTAACGATATGTACACAATTCTGCACAAACTTTACTGTCTTGAAAGATGACAGTGATTGGCCAAATGTTCAACATAACAAGAAATATCCCTGCACATTGTGTTAGCCCCCATACACCCTATTTATCAATGGTCAGGACCCCCACAGGACCACCACTGAGCAGGTATTATGTGGGTGGTGGATCATTCTCAGAACTGCAGTGACACAGACGTGGTGGTGGCGTGTGTTAATGTGTGTTGTGCTGGTGTGAGTGTATCAGACACAGCAGTGCTGCTGGACACCTCAGTGTCACTGCTGGACTGAGAATTGTCCACCAACCAAAACTATCCAGCCAACAGTATAATGCGGTAATACACTCATTGTCAAAAAAATTGCTGCACCCAGAAGGAATCGAACGACAGAAATGAAACTTGGTGGGTAGGTATGACATCACGAGACATGCAAATGGCTCAAGTTTCAAGCTTGGCGGTGCATGTGACGTAAGCAAGGAGCCTTGATTGAAGACATTCAGTGAGCAGTGATGCCCTCCATGAGTCATCCTATTAGCACCATTGGCAGACGGCTGCATGACACAGGACTACATGCACACAGACCGTTGCGACGACTGCACTTGACATCATGTCATGATCACCAACGACTGCAACAGTGTTGTGCCAGACTGTCATGGAGTGACTCAGAATGGCAGCGGGTCATCTTCAGTGACGAGTCCCACTTTTGTCTTGGTGGAGACGACCAACGAATCCATGTGTGGAGGCACCGTGGTCAGCACCAAGATGAACGGTTTGTTGTCACGCGTCACACGTCCAGAAGGCCTGGTGTTACTCCACCTCCACCCCTACCGCACCATCTGCAGGAACTGTGTGAGAATATTCAAGCTGCATAGGATGGATTATTACAGGACACCATTAGGAACCTGTACAACTCCATGCCGAGACGTCTGGCTGCCCAACGCCATACTGAGAGACACTACTTCTGTATGTGTAGCTCAATAAATACTGGTCATCAGTCTAAATGTATCATCATTTATTGTTCCTGGTAACCTTTATCTTCCTTCCCAACAGCACTGCAGTCCCACACCTCCTTCTGTGTGCAACTATTCACTGGACGAAAAATTGTCTTTTCACAACATTGCCCACCTTCACCTACAATATGGATTTATCCCCTTGATGACCTGAAAAAGAGGAGATGTGTTAGCTTTCCATACAGAGTGAAAGCTATGGAATTTCTAGGATAATAACTCTCAGACTCTCAGTGCCTTATCTAAAAACCTCAGATGTACTGTAAGAATACTACACCATGCTCGGAAAGCCCTGCAATTCAGCAGTGATGTTCACTTTTCTATGACTTGTCACTGTGGCTCTGTGCATTGTAGATGGCAGAATGGCTGACTGACATTTGGCTCTCCGCTCTGTGCTGTGTTGGTCGTGAATTAGGCTTCCACATCAGCTGACAGAGGACCGCTTGAAGGAAGAACCTGCCACTCTCAATAATCCCACACTGAGAATAAGGGTAGCTGAAATGTTCATCAGCTTGTGGAGATAGATGTGTCCTCTGTGTTATCTCAGTGCCTTTCCTGGGCAGACTGATACAGGATTTCTGCAGTCAACTGAAGTTCCTCCACAAACGGCCGCTCAGCGAGCCGAGAAATTTCGGTCCTCGGAAAATAGTCTCTCTTTCACGCTGGGAATATCGCTTAGATAAAATGCAAATCTCTCGAGTGTCGCCAATTAACGTAATCTCTGTCCTGATGTTGCAGAACAACTTTAACGGTTCTCCCCACATGGTAATGAATACAACATGATTCTATTCATTACTTTGTACCTCATGTTTGAGCTCGTCAGTGTAGCATATTTAATAGATTTGCTAAATTGTGGACAGAAATCGAGACTAGGTATTGGGGTTCTTGGAAGGAATGGGATGAGGCACAATACAGCAGTAGTTGGAATTACCTTATGGTCAAAAGAATAGCTGCACCCAGAAGGAAGTGTGGGATTGCAGTGCTATTGGGAAGGAAGATAACCATTGCAGTCTTTGGTGACGTTGACGTGGTGTTAAGGACAGTCGTTGTAACGGTCTGCATGCATGTACTCCTGCGTCATGCAGTCGTCTGCCAATGGTGCTGGCACTAACAGGATGACCCATGGAGGGCATCACTGCTTGCTGAATGTCCGTAATCATCGCTGTTGGGCAGTCAGTTACAGCGAAAAGGACCCTCACATGCACGTCTGAGTGTAAAACTTGAATCATTCGCATGTCTCACAATGTCAAACCTACCTACCAAGTTTCATTCCTGTCGGTTGATTCCATCTGGGTGCAGCTATTTCTGCACCTATTGTTTTAACGATAAGTGCACGTCTTTATGACAAGCAAGGAGATCAGGCAACCTTCTAACCACATGACCAAAAGTATCCAGGTGCTTCCAACACTGTACAATAGCTGCCAACTGCCATTAATGCACACAAACATCAATAAACACCAAATAAACAAACATCACTCACTGCTGCCCTCTAAAGGTGTTATTGATAAACACCAAATAAACAAACATGACTCGCTGCCGCCCTCTAAAGGCGTTATTAATAAACACCAAATAAACAAACATCACTCACTGCCGCCCTCTAAAAGTGTTATTAATAAACATAAACATCAGTAAACATCAAATAAACAAACAACCAATGGCCACATCTCCTCAATGCACACTGTCACAGTTCTGCACTGCCATATAACAGTTTGTTGATACACTGTTACAGCCCTAGGACTGCCAACGATGATGATTAACATTATTGTTCTGTTTAGTCTAGTCTTAGGACTAATCCTGATCTGGGAAATCAGCAGTTAGAGTTTAACACTAGGCCTAACAATGAGCTGATGTCCAGAGCAATGGAGTTAAGTAGAAGCCCTTCTCATTCAGTATGAACTGCACGCTGTTGATAATAATGGCTTTAAAGCTGCGCGGTAAGTTGGAGATTCACACATTCTGCTCCTCCTCAGCACCAGCTACACCTTCCCACAGCGTGACAACGCACAGAGCAGAGGTGAGATCAGATAGAGCCAGACCAGGCAGGTGAGTGAGGCAGGTGAAGACAGCTGGGAAACACTGCCCAGAGAACTGAACGGAGCATCAACAACAACCGGCATCAACACAAACTCAGCCCAGCTCTCAGCCCAGCTCTCAGCCCAAACACAACACAGTCACCATGCGCCAGTCAGTGGAACAGCAACAGCCAGCAGACCCCCAGACTCCCCTCTTACCTTCATCATGCAGTCTCTGCAGACAAAAAGTGAGGTTCCTCCTCCAGCTCGGCATGACCAGCCCGCAAAACACGCTCAACTCGGACTTCAGACCCGGTGGACGATGAACTCAGAGCAGCGGAGCAGTGGGAGATCTCAGCTCTAAGGGGAAAAGTAGGCTCCTCTTGGTGTTCGCTCCGTACTGTGGAGGTGAGCGCTGGAGAAATGTGAGCGGCTTTAAAGGGGAAAAGCGCACCTCAGTGTCCAAGCAGCGGTCCATTAGCAGGAGAGAGGGAACAGCGGAGAGAGGGAGAGAGAGAACAACAGAGAGAGGGAGAGAGAG
>JAVGWN010003875.1:0-10019 GCA_034552555.1 Semaprochilodus insignis | reverse complement strand
AGGCTCTTCCAGCTTCATGTGTCTCTATACCGCGTCTCCTGAGCTCTTCTGAAAGGTGTTCATGGTCCACACTGACCTTTCCTGAGGAGAACCGGTTGGTCAGTAAGCAGGCTTTGTGTGGGGCCTGTGTGTAATGGGTGAAGCACCTGTGAACCCCACACCTCCTATCCCAGCTCCTTAACCCAAACACCTTTTACCAGGTAGCTCCTGGAGAGTCACTAACACAGAGGTTCTCTTACCGGTTCTAGCCTGCAGTGTGGATGTTCCTCAGTGTGCTCAGTAACTGACCTGAACACTACAGCTGTGTGAGTGTTAGTAGGGTAGTTAGACTGTGTTTATCTAGAACTGTGACTCGGATAAACAATCAGATCACATCTATTAGTGATCAATACAGGAATCCAGATCATTCCACACAACTGCAGCTCTGCCAAAAACATGCTAATACTTCTTTTATAATTCTTTTAGAATTGATTGGCTTTTTAACTCTCTTTATCTCTTAGAATTAAACAGGTTGACTGGTGTATGCAAATTATCTCTATTCTGATTGGCTGCCTGCATTTGACCTCATTCAAGAAGCAGACCAGACTGAAACACACCCTATAACTAGAATCCGCCTATCCCGGAAAAGTTGGGACATTCTGTAAAATGCATTAAAATCAAGAATTCTCTAAAAACTGACGAGAGTAAAAAGGCATGCCTTTAATGTTTTGGGGCTCCAACGTGATTGTTGTCCAACTCAAAATACGTGGGAACAGATTTTGACACATTCCACAATGAGCACAAACAGATGGGACACGATTAGGTATAGGGAGCTCCACCAAAGCTTCAGTCTCTAGGAGCAGAGATGGGTATGGCTCACTCTGTTTCGCCTCTGTTGTAGAGAACACTGTGAAAATATCCCGTAAATCCGGAAAAATCTCAGTCTGTGTAGGGCAAGGCCGGAAAACCACCCGCTGAAAGTGTGACCTTCAAGCCTTCAGGCAGCACTGCATGAGATGCCGTTATGCTACTGTGTTAAATGTAGCCACATAGTCTTGGGAACATTTCGGAAAACAGGAAGGAAAGCAGCTTGAAACTCTATTACACAACGAAGGCCAAACATCAATCCTATATATAGAAACACCGTCGAGTTCTCCGGGTCTGAGCTCATCTCAGATGGTCTGAAAGAGAGCGGAACTCACTGGAATCCTTCCACACCTCCATCCAAGATCACAGAGAAACAGGAATTTACTCTTTGGAATGATGTGATACAAAACTAACCAGGTACAAAAGGTCCATTTTGATTTCAGCTTGGCTCTTATCTAAAAGCGACTGTAGGCCTGGAGGTCAAACCTGAACTGCATCGACCCTAATAAGAATCGGAGGCTATGAAGGAAGTGAGGGGGACCTGCTGGTGGGACCTGCTGGTGGGACGGCTGTAGTTGATCCATACTCACTGTTGTTTGGGTTGTCCCCTATAATGTGGTGTCGTCCACTCCAGTACCACAGCAGTAACGTAGCATCTCTGGATCCGGACACAATGTAGCAGTCGCCCCCGATATACGACTCGGAGCGAGCTAAACATGTGACCACGTCCCAGTGGCCAAACACGATCTGGGTCAACTTGCCTGCACACACGCGGAGATACAGTCAGACAGGCAGACGGTCAGGCTGATACAGTGGTGTTTGAAAGTTATGAACATTTTAAATGTTCTAGATTTCTGTATAAATATGATCTAAACATCATCAGGTTTCCACATACCAGTCAGGAGAACCCAGTTAAACCAATAAGACCAAAATATCAGACCTGGTGATGTATGTACTGAGTAGAGGATCCAGTGGATCATATCTGTGAGGGTAACAGTATGTGATCCTGTGCTGTCAGTATGTGGTCTGATCCTCTTGTGCAGCAGTAACAGCAGCTAAACGTTCCCGGGAACTGTTGATCCGTCCTGCACATCGGCTTGGAGGAGTTTTATCCACTTCCTCAGTACGGAACAGCTCCAACTCTGGGATATTGGTGGGTTCCACAACATTCCTACTGGATTAAGATCAGGACTTTGACCTGGCCGTTCCAGAACATTAGCTTTATTCTTCTTTAATGGTTCTTTGGTAGAACCACTTGTATGCTACTTCACTCATGTGCTCCTAAGGTTTAGTTCATGGAAAGATTCTCCTTTAGAACATGTTGGTATAATCCAGAATTACTTGATCCATCAGTGATGGTTAGCCGTCCTGGCCCAGATGCAGCAACACAGGCCCAAACCATGACTCTACCACCACCATGTTTCACAGATGGGATAAGGTTCTGATGGGTTATTTTGCTTCTCATTTAAAGTGAGACAAAACTGCAGACGGGCAGCAATGTTCTTTTAGGAGAGCAGTGAGGTTCTCCCTGCAGCCCTGCCATGCTCACCACTGTTGTTCAATGTTCTCCTGATGGTGGACTCATGAACATTAGCACCAGCCTTTAGCTGCTAAGAAGTCCTCCTGGGTTCCTCTGTGACCTCGTGGACTATTACACACCTTGCTCTTAGAGTGATCTCTGTTGGTGGTTCACTCCTGGGGAGGGTAATGGTGGTCCTGAATCTCCTCCATTTGTACCCAGTCTGTCTGACTGTGGATGGTGGAGTCCAAATTCTTTAGAGATGGTTCTGTAGCCTTCTCCATCCTGATGATCATCAGCAGCTCTTCTTCTGAGGTTCCTCAGAAATCTCCTCTGTTGGTTCCATGATACACTTCCACAGTCATGTGTTGTGAAGATCAGACTTTGATAGAACCCTGCTCTTTAATAACACCAGAGAACCTGATCATCATTCCACTGATTTAACACAACGGACCAATGAGACGGCTTACATATGGAATATACACCAACTGGCCACTTCATTAGGTTCACCTCCTTGTATCTCCACTCGCTTTCCATGTTGTCAGCTCCACTGACCATATAGGAGCACTCTCAGCGCTGCAGTGACACTGACGTCACTGTCCACTCTATTAGACACTCCTACCTTGCTGGTCCATCTTGTAGATCATCTGCTGCTGCCTAAAGACGTGGCTGGTGGGTGTGTGTTTTCATAATAGGTACAGCTTTTAACAGCAAATATCAAATCTATAAAGTAAGAATAACCAACACAGACGTCCACATGATGTAATGTCTTTATATGTCTCCCTATTCCATGTCCCGTACCGGTTTCTGAGGAGTAGACGCGGAAACTCTTGTCCCAGAAGCCGCACACCAGGATGTAGCGGTTGTCTGCGGTTACCACGAAGCACTGTGAGTTAATCTGGATGCTCTGATCCACCAGGTCAGTGATCTGCCTCTTGTTCGTCCCTGCATTGTTGGCTGGAACAATGAAGCAGCAAAGACATTAGCATGCCCGTCTGATTAGTTACCTGCAGCTGGTGTTAAATGAACCACCAGGTGAACTTTATATTGGACAGTCCATGCTCACCAATCAGAGAGTCCATTTCAATAGGCAGATGATGGGCCTGTTCTAACGAGTATCCTGGAGCTCCTCGTAGACCTGTGAGACACACACACACACACACACACACAGAGTACTCTTTAAATGCTTGGCAGAATCAGTAGCTTCTTTCTGCGGACTCATTACCGCCCCCTCCACCAGCTGAACGGAGATCATTAAAAATGAATATGGGTTTATTAATACAGGGTTTCACGATGGCGCAGTGGGTAGTGATGTTGCTGGGTTCAATTCCCCAGCCAGGTTACCAGGGTCCTTCCACAGGTTTCCTCCCACAGGCCAAACACATGAAGTCAGGTGGGTTGGAGATGCTACTGGGTAAGTGTGTATGTCTGTGTATCTGTCCTGTGATGGACTGGTGACCTGTCCAGGCCGTTTCCTGCCTTCCGCCGCCCAGTGGGTGCTGGGATAGACTCCAGCACCCCCCGCAACCCAGACGGATAAGCAGCTTTCAAGATGAATGAATGAATGAATGTACACAACAGTAAACGAGTCCCCTGTGACTGAACCGTACCTAACAGTGTGCAACACCTCCACCAGCACCAATAACAGCTGTGACTGGATTGGGCATGTACTGGACACGTTTCTGGATGTAGACCACATCAATGTTCAGACACTCTTAAATCAAAGAATTGGTCAGTAGGTCCAGATTTGGTGGCTTCCCTAGCAGTTTACTGTTGTTCCAGGTAGATCCCACAGATTTCCAAGAGGACTGCTGGGGTCCTGGGGGTCCTCTGGGGATTTTGCAGGCCAGTGCAAATGTGTGAATGCTCCTGAATGTGAATCTTATACTGACCGTAACCTGTCTTCTCTCTAGGTATGAGCGCTGGGTTGGGTTGCCAGGTAGTGCACTTATGCTTTACATACATCTGTGTATTGTTCTCTCTAGGTAGCACCACTGGCCCTTGTTCGGGCAGCGTCTGAGCTCAGGGCGAGTTTTAGACTCTAACCTTCTTATACTAGCTGGGAAACATTATCCAGCGGAACTCTAAGCACGGCTGTAAGGTGCTCTGGATAAGAGCGTCTGCTAAATGCCATAAATGTAAATGTAAATGAATGTTCGTCATGCCAATCAGTCACATCTGCAGCCCTGTGAATGCCATCTTGGAATACAGGGATGGGAATGTTATGTTCCCTGGTAAGATGATGAGGAAAAAGCAAAACCTGGTTGTCCAGCAGCTCAATGTAGACACTGTGGTTCAAATCTACTGTCACCTCAACCAAAGACCCATTTCCATTAACACCCCCGCAGAACATCACGGAGAGGACTAATATTTTGTCTGGGGAGTTTATTTGGCACTGCATGTCTGGCCCTTTATGACATGTGTGCATATATGACCATACATGAGATTCCTGGATGGGTAAAATATAATATATGAGGTATATAAATATGAACTAACCTATAAATACCTTCTACACTCCATAAACAGCACTGAACATCATTAATGCGACAAATGATTCCAAACTTTCAATCAGAGGTGTACAGAGCCTGCCCACCGCACTCAGGCCAGGCAGTCATGCCCCGTGCACACTCAAAGCCAAGGCCATTCCCTGACCCCTTCTGTGTCCAACGGGGGGCTTTCAGAAACCCACCGGCCCTATTTCTACGACACCTATTGATTTCTCACTGTTAAGTGTCAGGCCAGCCAGAGCTGTTACACCCCTGAGGCAGGCCTGCAGGCCGGAGGGGGCCGTTTTGGCCCCATTTTGGGCCTGGTGGCCTTATTGTGGTGCTCGTGCAGGGCAGCTGAAACAGGCCTTTCCTGCAGCTGTGGCCATTAGCGGAGCGAGAGGGCCAGGCCGTTACCGCTGGTGCTGACATCACGGCACGTCGCAGTGACAGCTGGGGAGGTGTGGGGAGAAAGGCTTGGCCGTCATTGGCTAATTTGGCCTCTAACCAAGGCGCTCGACCTTTGACATGCAGGTGAGGCCACTTCCTGGGGGAGGGGCTGAGGGGGTAACACAAGTGGGAACATGTGGAGTGGAGGTGTCAAGGTGTGTGGAGAGTAGGAAACAGCAGTGGGTGGCCTCTGTGTGTGAACACTTTATGACCATTATATTTTTGTTTCCTTTCATGCATAAAGGTACATGACTATGTAAGTGTCACACCAACCAAGAGTGACACAGTCCAGTCACTGCAAAACTGGAGCACTCAGACTAGGGTCTGAGGGTCTGAACCTGCTAGGTTGCAACGGCTGGTTAGTGAGGAAGTGGAAGGAGCTGCCTGCAGACAGTAGTGGCCACTGCATAAACGTTCACCTGGCCTTTAATTGACATTCAGCTCACCTAAAGCAGCACTGTGTAGGATGTGGGGATTTGGGGACCTCTCTGGTGGAAACATGTAATTGCACATACGGAAGACCATTTTGTAACATTGGTTGTGCTTTGGACCCTCACAAATCAAACTTACTAACCTGACTTGCATATTTAATACCTCAGTCAGAACTTGGTGAAGGTTGTGTCTTCTGGGGATGTCAGTGAATCATCTATACTATTGCCCTCCAGTCTTCATCAGCATGATGTTGATTTTGAGATACTTTGAGTCCTATGACACGTATGACGTTGGACCACCCCAAACGGAGAACTCTGTCCGAGAACTCTGAGGGTGCGAGAAAGTTATCTACTACTGTAATCATATCTTCACCTGAATAATGTTGATTTGAGACAGTTTGAGACCTAAATATCCATTTGCCGCACATTGTCAGTGGGATTCAGGTCTGTCTGCAGGCAGGCCAGTCTAGAACCCACACTGGAAAAACCAGGAAGCAATGATGATGTGCAAACACATGCAGAACGTTTCCTGGTGTTGGTGATGTTGAAATAAGAATGGGCGTTCCTGAAAAAGACGGAGTCTAGAAGGCAGCTTATGCTATACCTTATAGAATCAGTGGTGGCTTCACAAATGTCACCAGCAGTACACCCCGTACCATGACGGACTCGGACTCTTCATCAAAGTATTCCTGAGCCCATGTGGTGACATCATCACAGAAGCCTTCAGGCCTACATATCTAGCACAATCCGAGGGATATCAGATCATTCCATCGGCTTTGGTTTTATGCCAGACCTCACTCACAGAGGAACAGAACATGTACTGGGTGCTTCTTATACACCTGCATCACTTGTATAGGATGCAGGGGAACATTCCTACACTCTAAAACACGGTTCTTCAAGGGTTCTTTAGTGAAGACCATGACATACAGGTTAGAAGAAAAGTACCCTTTGCTATTGGTGCTATGTAGAACCAAACACAGTATAGAAGACACTCCAATCTTCGGTCTGAAGAACCATTTCACCATGCAAAGAACCACCGTCTTTGCTAAAGAACCCTTTAGGATAACGTTCAAGGTGTCCCGTTTCAGTGTTTTTGGGATGTGTTGTCGGTGTCCATTTCCAAATGGGAATGGGAAAGCCAAAGTTTTTTTGGAATGCCATGAGAAGTGGCTTTATCCCAGCTGTGCCTCCCTACGCCAGCTCCACCTTCAGCCTCTTAACCGTGTGAATAGGAGCCCATGCATGTTCCCCCTCCTCTAATTACGTTCCGTTATGATGTCGGTTCCTTCCCTTTCATCACCCGTCTGTCCTGACTCACCCACTGTGTTGTGCCAGCGGTTTACAGCAAAGAGCCGGCTGCAGGTCACAGTGACGACGGCGGGCAGGGCCAGGTGTGGCAGCGTGTTGGCGGCCACGTGAGTGACCGGGGAGTTGGAGGGAAACTTCAGGACCATGATCACGTCCTGCTGCATCTGCTCCTTAAACATGAGCGGACTCTGCGGTAGGAAACACTAATGAAGAGACAGAGCACAGAGAGAGGAGAGGGAGGGAACGTGGGAGGAGGGAGGAAGAGGGGATGGAGAGGGAGAGAGAGAGAGAGAGAGAGAGAGAGAGGTGATTAGTCTGGAGGGAAGTGGAAAGAAAAAGGAGTGGATCAATGGAGCAAGGGAAGGCTTGTCAAAGAGGGGATTCTCCTATGGCTCAGCCACACTCCACTCGGCTCACTCTCAACTAAATGAAAAGACTGGAATTATTAGAACTTAGAACCATTTGTGCTGCACACAGGGGAATTTGTCTTCTGCATTCAAATCATGAACTAAAACACCCACATACACACACACTAGTGAACACACACACACACACTAGTGAACACACACACACTAGTGAACACACACACACTAGGGGACAGTGAGCACACTTGCCCGGAGCAGTGGGCAGCCCTATCCACAGTGCCTGAAGAGCAGTTGTGGCCTATTAGTTCAGGGAACTGAACCGGCGACCCTCCGGTCACAAAGCTGGTTCCCTAACATCTAGCCCCCGACTGCCCCTGCCTCCAGCTCACAACTGCCCCCAGATTTTATTCTTACCCCACCTGTATGAGCAGCTGAGACATGTTTAGTGTTTGCAATTAGCTTTGTTAGCTTTGTAATGTAGCTATGAGGCTAACAGGTGATGGAAGCTAACATGCAGCAAAAGTTCTGAAGCCTAAAAGTTCCATTATACGCTCATCAACAAAGGACCAGCTGCCCCCAGAAGGAGGTGTGGGATTGCAGTGCTGTTGGGAAGGAAGATAAAGGTTACCAGGATCAATAACTGATGATAAATTTAGACTGATATGATCAATATTTATTGAGCTACACATACAGAAGTCTGTCTCTCAGTATGGCGTCGGGCCGCCGTGTTCGCTAACCCAACACGCCAGACGTCTTGGCATGGAGCTGTAGAGGTTCCTAATGGTGTCCTGTGATAATCCATCCCATGCAGCTTGAACATCCTCACACAGTTCCTGCAGATGGTGCGGTAGGGGTGGAGGTGGAGCGACACCAGGCCTTCTGGACGTAAAAGACCGGAACACATCACCCCCATTCTTACATCCTTACACTGGATGGATGGTGTAGAACCAGTGAATGTATCTGCAGTGATATGGGTCGAGCAGAACTCTCAGCTCATTAGGAACTAGTCAGTCAGTCCTGCCTAAGGTAAAGACTGAACATGGGGAAGCAGCGGTTAGACACTATACTGTTCTTAAATGGGACCAGGTGAGAGAGAGCATTAGAAGAACCCCGGTACTAGACACTTTTAAATCCAGGCTGAAAATGTAAGCATCTGCTGCACTTCTCTCCTGTAACGGCCTCAATATCTCAATTTAATTTAATTAACTTTATTTTTTATTTAATATCAATTAGTTTATTTAATTCTTCTCCTTTAAGTCTCTTATTTGAACCACATTTAAACCATGTGTAAATTCTCCCAGGTCTGTGTAACTTGGTATGTTCTCCTTGCTGAGGAACGCGACCGCAGTGTATGAAAGGTGCTATATAAATAAACTCGCCTTGCCTCTTTCGACAAACCCAAAAACCAATTTCAGCCAAACATTTCGGTGCTTGCCTAAATAAGGGTATGTGATAGTTGCAGTGCCAGAGACCACATAGGCCAGTCTATCTGAAGTTACTTATGCAGCATGTGCAGAATGCTAATCCGTGGGATGCAAGCTTCCGTTACCTGTTGCCTTGCAATTCCAACCAAGGAAGCAATGTTTGGACACATGTCTAGCCTGACTGATTACATCTGGAGTAAAGGGAAACCCCTGGAAAGTGAGTAGCTCATTTACATGCATGTGTAATGGAGCTGGTATATGTTCAGAGCCTAACTACGCAGACCGTGTCCATCCACGTTAGGGTACGCGTCCAGAGCTGGGTTTAACGCTGACTGTAATGAGGATAACAGGTCTACACCGACACCAAGTTCCCATACCGCACAGTAACTTTACAGACCCCCATCTGTGAGACGTGAGGTCTAGTTAAGCAGTTTCACTGAGGGGGGAGTGGGTGGGTGTGCGTGGGGGTTAGGGGCAGTGATGTGCTCGAGGTACAGGCCAAAGTTCAAAACACAAATGATTTTCAATACGACTTCAAGCTGGTGGAAAATAGCCCAGCTCTGCTCATGCATGTGTGTGTGTGTTAGGAGTGTGTGTGTGTGTGTGTGTGTGTGTGTGAGGAGTGTGTGTGTGTTAGGAGTGTGTGTGTTAGGAGTGTGTTTGTGTGTGTGTGTGTGTGTGTGTTTGTGTGTGTTAGGAGTGTGTGTGTGTGTGTGTGTGTTAGGAGTGTGTTTGTGTGTGTGTGTGTGTGTGTGTGTGTGTGTGTGTGTGTGTTTGTGTGTGTTAGGAGTGTGTTTGTTTGTGTGTGTGTTTGTGTGTCTTAGGTGTGTGTGTGGGTGTGTGTGTGTGTGTGAGGAGTGTGTGTGTGTGTTACGAGTGTGTGTGTGTGGGTCTGTGTGTGTGTTAGGAGTGTGTGTGTGTTACGAATGTGTGCGTGTTAGGAGTGTGTGTGTGTGTGTGTTAGGAGTGTGTTTGTGTGTGTGTGTTAGGAGTGTGTGTGCGTGTGTGTGTGTGTGTTTGTGTGTGTGTTTTAGGAGTGTGTTTGTGTGTGTGTTTGTGTGTGTTAGGAGTGTGTTTGTGTGTGTGTGTGTGTGTTTGTGTGTGTTACGAGTGTGTGTGTGTGTGTGTGTGTGTGTGTTAGGTGTGTGTGTGCGTGTGTTTGTGTGTGTGTTAGGAGTGTGTGTGTGTGT
>JAVGWN010003874.1:0-10019 GCA_034552555.1 Semaprochilodus insignis | reverse complement strand
CCAGGTTTTTGTGTTTATATTTCGTTCCACCTTAAACAATGCACACCGAGTGACTGAAAGAAAAGTTTATCTGTTTATTAATGAATATTCATTCGGTTTATTGGCCAGTGTCTCGTGTTTACATTTCGTTCCACCTTAAACAATGCACACCGAGTGGCTAAAATTAAGGTTTAACTGTTTATTAAGTAAACACAAGAACCTGGCCAATAACCCGACTGAATATCTTATATTAGAATATATTTATGTTCTAATATAAACTGGGGCTGTCTCGGCTCTACGTCCAGGTCCGAGTCCGTCCACTTTCAGTGTCCCTCGGAAACACTTCCGTTGTGTTTTGAGGCTTTCTGCATGTGTTTTGGAAGTTGCATGTGTTTTTAGTGTTTGCTGCGCGTTTGAGACTTTGCAGCGCGTTCGGTTAATGGTTTGCAAGCGGTCTCATTTTGATGCTTGTGTTTTCAGATCTTGCAGCGCGTTTGGCTAATGTTGTGCAAGTCGTGTCATTTTGATGCTTGTGTTTTGAGACTTTGCAGCGCGTTTTTAACTTGCAGTGCGTTGGGCTTTCTCGGCCACCGTATTTTTGTCCTGTATCATAGACACTTGTGCAAATGCCGTGCAAACACATACAGAAGAGGTTTGCATGCCTCCTGCTGGAACAAATGTGTAAATGGGTACATTTCTGAGTGTGTACAAGTTTGTTTTACAGCAGAGCTTTTCAATTCAATTGTGTTGAATCCCAATACGTTTTTTCCACCCCAGCGAGAGGTGAATCAGTTACCAGTTTAACGGAAAACACTGGTAAAATTAATTAAAACAATTAATGCAGAAGACAGTTGCTCCTCTTTGTGACCACCACCCACTACTTCATAACGAATATGTGCTGACGACTTGTGGAATTGTCTTACTGTGGCGAGTTTTTATAGGTAGCTCTCTACATAAAACATTTTCTGGCAGCGTAAATCTCCTTAATAAAAAAAAAGTGTACTACAAAGTTGAAATCAGATTCTAATTCCATGTGGGGTGCAGCAGTTATTATAACGTTTCAGGTGCCATAATGTAACTGCTGCACCATTTAAGGTACTGGACATTTGGACATGTGACTGCTGCACCATTTAAGGTACTGGACATTTGGACATGTGACTGCTGCACCATTTACGGTAATTTGAACAAGAGGCTGGTGAATAGGAAGCCTTCGGCCTTGTTAAAACTATAGATAGAATAGTTGAATAGTCTAAACACACTAATCAGACCAGCATTAAAATAATAATTCTGATATTTTGACAACCTAAATCAGCTTACTGGGGGGAGGCAGTAATATTAAGAGTCTGTACTGAATTAACATGAAAAGCACTTTTGTGTTTGACCCAGTTGAATCTCTCGTGGTGCTAATACTGTACTCCTGTAGCTTTTGATTAACGACGCAGAACTGGCTTCCTATTCACCAGCTGCTTAACTGAAAGTTTCGTTTCACCTTGAGAGGTGGAGAGCCATTCACAGAACAAGCTGGTGAACAGGATGTCAGCTTCAGTACCCACGTCCTAAAGAAGATCCTGTTGGTAGTTTGCTTTGCACATTTCACTCTGGACAGTTTCTCGAACCTTAGACAATATTTAGGCTTTGCAGACCTTAACTACCATCACATGGAGAGCTTTGATTATGACGCGCATGCGCACCATAATGCGCACCACAATCAAAGCTCTCCATGTGACGGTAGTTAAGGTGGAACTGCGGATCTCTTCCCCTCTCCTCACTCTGCAAAGTCTACCTATTGTCTAAGGTTTGAGAAACTGTCCCGAGTGAAACGTGCAAAGCCAACTACCAACTTTGAATTAAAGTTGTCCAGGATCTTCTTTAGGACGTGGGTGCTGAAGTTGACTTCCTGTTCACCAGCTTGTTCTGTGAATGGCTCTCCACCTTTCAATGGCTCTCCACGAAACTTTCATTTAAGCAGCTGGTGTATAGGAAGCCAGTTTCTGGGTCGTTTGAAGATAAACATCAGCGCTGCCGTAGAGAATCGACATCCCCAGCCCGTTTCTATGCAGTCTGCCAGTGCCTGTACAAGTTGAAATGGAACTTTTGATTAAGAAAGCTGGCCCTTAGGAAGCCAACGTCAACCTTATTAGAAGAAACGTTATCTATGCCCAGATGATTGGAATGGATAGGAACAGTGCCGACATTCCCTCACAGCCTTAAAATGTTGCACGCATAACCCGCAGCTGCTCTTGATCCATTGAGAACTTGAGCTGAGATGTGTACATTTTGTGGGCGTCATTTTGGGCGGAGTCAGTCTACAAATGGCAGAAAATGGCTAAACTGAAACCTTCTTATTCAACTACGACGATGTAAGTACAGTTTTCCATGCTATGGCATCTTTAAATGTCTCACTTCAAATGATAATTGTGTTTAACTTTAAAACAGTGAAATGGACTTTATGTATTTTGGGTTTGGCATTTTTAAAATGAGAATCATTAAGCCTCTCTCGGTGATCAGTATATATATATATATTTGATTTTTTTTTTTGTGTGTGTGTAGCGCTTGTTCCACTACTTTCTACATAGATACAGACTTAGTTGGTGACACTTTTTACAAACGTGGGATTTGTATTTAAAGAAAGAGACAGCAGCGTTTGAGGTTCATGGTATGGTAGATTTATTTACTGAACCTCTTTAACACTTCATCTAAATTAACTCAAGCATGCATTCATTGAAACGTTACCAAAGGGGAACTCGAATTGACCTAGAAAAGGATCATTTTTTTTATCTGTAAGATGAGAATGTAAGAAGAGATGTGCAGGTGTTTTATGATGTACTGTAAAGCAGGAGTCAGATTTCTGCTGAGAGTCCATCTTTGCCTCTCTTTCTCTGTTACTGTTTCTCACTAATGCACACATGCACAAAGCAAACATAATGAGGAGCCAAGGGCCAAAGCCTAGCACAGTTTTCTGATTTCTCTGCACTGTCACAATAAATAAAAGTGGTAATTAAAAGCTGAGTTGAATCAGGCGTGTTTGATAAAACTGGACTCGACTAGACTAGAGTGTTCTTCCCCGATGTAGAACGGAAAACAGTACAAATCCAAGAAAAAGAAAACAATAGCCCAAAATCGCGGCGTGATAGTTTGGTGAAGGTGTTTGTGTGCATTTAGTGCAAATTGTTCGAGTCACTGTTTGCTATATCAGCACGTCTCTGCAATTACTCTGCGCTAACTGAGTATTTGAAACACACTTCTTATTCAGCCTCCACTGTGGTGATGCCACTTCCCCAGGATATAAAGCTTCTGCTAAACATGGGTAGTATGATCATCTCTACTGGACACCCGATTCAATTTATCCGCTAATTAGCAAGTGCTTCACAGGCTTTACAGAAAGCACTCCATGCTGCTTATACTCATCAGGAGTTTGAATTATCCACACTTGAAATTCTCATTTCTGATTATTCCCACTTCCCACTTCAGGCTTAAAAGTGTCACCAACTAAGTCTGTATCTATGTAGAAAGTAGTAGAACAAGCGCTACACACAAAAAAAAAAAATCAAATATATATATTGATCACCGAGAGAGTTTTTAAAAATGCCAAACCCAAAATACATGAATACATAAAGTCCATAATGTCCATTTCACTGTTTTAAAGTTAAACACAATTATCATTTGAAGTGAAACATTTAAAGATGCCATAGCTTGCCATATTTACATTGCCGTAGTTGAATAATAAGGTTTCAGTTTGGCCATTTTCTGCCATTTGTACATTTAACCCATCCGTGAAGTGAAACATCCACATACACACACACTAGTGGGCAGTGAGCACACTTGCCCGGAGCAGTGGGCAGTCCTACCCATGGTACCCAGGGAGCGTTTGGGGGTTAGGTGCTAGCTTAAGGGCACATCAGTCGTTACAGTCAGTTGAGGGAATCAAACCAGCAACCCTCTGGTTACAAGGCTGGTTCCCAAACCTCCAGCCCTTGACTGCCCCCACAAGGTTCAGTACCTAGAACTCATAGTATTGTGAACCTCAAACACTGTTGTTCCTCCTTCAAATACAAATCCTGCATTTCCAACAGATGTTGGTACATCAGGCCCATTCGAAAATCTTAAACTGCTGCATAAAAATCTTGACATCATTAATATTTGCATACACAAAATTTATAACAGTGCAACACCAACGTAAATGGCGGACTATGTGAAGAACTCTTCTGTTCCAGCTAGGAATGTAATGTGGGCCAATTTCATACCCTTTCCAAGGACCCGAACTATCAACAAGCATGGCTGATGTTCACCTGTTACAAGATTTCACCACTTTAGAACCGAAAGCACCTGTAAGATAGCTGACTGGACGAGTGGATCAGAGGTCCCAAACGCATTCAACGACAGCTCTGTGTAAGTTCCCCAAAGTGCTCTGTTTATTGACCTCCACATACATTAACAGAGCTAATCAGTTAAAGGCTGTTACTCTATACACTTGGAACTAAGCTATCCACGGACTCACAAGTCACACGGCACTCTCCCAACATGCCCTTCCTCATTTCAGTTCATCTCCTCCATTTAGACATGTAGCCCCTCCCACTCAGGATCGGGCAAATGCAATGTCTAACAACAGGGGCAACATATAAACAGAATAAAACACATAATATCATCTTTAGTCAACACGAACATATATGTTAGTTCACTACGCATCTCTAGGTGCCCTTACGTACATAATTAATCAATAGCTTGGTTTTAACCCACATTCCTTCTTTTTACAGGTTCTCCTTCTACAGGTTCTCCCCAATCCCTGGGCCCCAAAAGAAGCTAGGATCACCTACATTTACATGAGGTAAGTATGATGACGTTAGGGTAAGGGGTATTAAAACAGTTCCGTGATATGTCTGGACTGACTGACTGACATCAACACGTCACCCTTAATTTCAGCAAGGCTGAAATTTGCTGTTTTGTATGTTACAACTTGTACAAGCGCCTGAATAAAACTGTGACACCGTTTAAGGTAGAATGGAATTTGTGTCCAACAAGCTGGCTATCAGATGTATTGTAATCAATAACAGGGCTATATGTATTGTTTTATTATTTATCGTTTCAAAGTAAAACAAGGAATTGTATTTACGCAGTTCCAGTCTGATCTATTTCTGCTGTGCTTGCCTGACATGGTTTCTAAAGCCATGGGTCGAAGCATCTGCAATTAATAATGATAGATGGAAGTGAGACAGGGATCTGAAAGGTGTCGTTTTTATAAGGGTCCTACATCATAAACAGCTCCACAGGATTTGCTGTTCAGTCTGATGGCTCTCAGATTTATTCGCTGGCTCTGCCATAAATCCTTAGGTTGTTTCACCGGTGAGCCTTTCCTACTTATTGACAGCATGTGGCTCANGTGTGGGATTGCAGTGCTGTTGGGAAGGAAGATAAAGGTCACCAGGAACAATAAATGATGATACATTTAGACTGATATGATCAATATTTATTGAGCTACGCATACAGAAGTAGTGTCTTTTGGTAGGGCATCAGGCCACCATGTTTGCTAACCCAAAATGTCCCTGCATGGAGTTGTAGAGGTTCCTAATGGTGTCCTGTGATAATCCATCCCATGCAGCTTGAATATTCTCACACAGTTCCTGCAGATTGTGCGGTAGGGGTGGAGGTGGAGTGACAGCAGGCCTTCCGGACATGTGACGCAAACTTTTTATCTTGACCACGGTGCCTCCACACACGGATTTGTTGGTCGTCTCCATCGAGACGAAAGCGGGACATGTGACTGAAGATGACCTGCTGTCATTCTGACTCACTCCATGACAGTCTGGCACGACACCGTTGCAGTCTTTGGCAATGTTGACGTGGTGTTAAGGGCAGTCGTGGTAACAGCCTGCGTGCATGTAGTCCTGAGTTGTGCCACCTTCTGCCACTCGCTGAATGTCTGCAATTGTGGCTATTGGTATGGTGTGCTGTATGTCAATAAGACCATCCTGCTTCCTGGAGCCCTATGAACCTTCCAACTGCTCCAAATGCTTTTAAACTGTTCTTCAAGGCATATTTCGCTTGCAAAGGATGCTACCAACACAGCATGATTCAGAATGGGACGCATCCACAACAGGACAACCTTATATAGTCAGTCAGGTGCAGCGATAAGGCTTGACTTTGCTTACGTAACATGCAAGGCCGAGCGTAAAACTTGAATCATTCGCATGTCATATGATGTCAAACCTACCTACCATGTTTCATTCCTGATGGTTGATTCCTGCTGATTTTCAAAGACAAGTGTATATGGCCGGTCTAATATAGAAGGCTCTTGAATGGTATAGGAGGTCAACACTTTTGATATTAAAATTTTGTTTTGATATTAAAATTTGTTGAAACATTTATTTTACTAAATACATTATATTCACCCTGCGTTGTAGAACAACCCTGTTGGCATTCATACATGACCTAAATTACATACAGTATGTTATGTTTGGATGATATAGAAGTTTATAACTTGAAGGAAAGTTTGTTGGCAGTCAGAAATTGAGAGTAGACTAGTAGGTTAGTAACAGGACTGTATATTTAGTTTTAAAGACATTGGCCTTCATGTGAACACTCTTAACTTCTGTGCTGACATTTTATTATACACATTTATGAATCAGAACTTTGAGCTTGAAAGAGGCTGGGCAGTGTGGAGAACATATTATGGCTGTTTTCACACTGATTAAGGTTCAAACCAGAGTTTGAATTGCTGATGTTGTATCTTGTTCAGTTGGCTGTTTTGGAATACATTACGTGACCTATGTGTCAGAATGAAAGGCTTTGCTATTGTTCTGTTTATTTTGTTGCTTGTCTGTCGTCATTAGTAGCTTGAGCTGCAGGGACAATATGAGTGCCTGTAAAAAGTCAAACGTTAAAACAGGCACATTGTGTCGTTGCCTGCTGCTGAATTCCCTAGTTTGCTGTAGACCATTGTAAATATACATTCTCACCTGCAGCAAACTGAAGCAGGGTTCATTTAGAAGCAAACTGAGGTCCTCAATTTGTTTGTTTAGTGCGTATGGGGAGAGTATTCACACCTGTCAGATCAAACCGGATTAAAGAAAATTTCCAGTAAGGTGACATCTACCCTGTTTGGCACCCAAATTCAGAATTCAAGCACACATAAGGCTTTCTTTTGCCCACGTTCTACGCCAACTTTCCAGCTTGGTACCGTGATAGGATGCCACCTGTGCAACAAGTCAAATTTCCTCACTACTAAATCTTCCACAGTCAACTGTCAGTGGTATTATAACAAAATGGAAGCGACTGGGAATGACAGGACTCCAGAGCAGTGGAGACGTGTTCTCTGGAGGGACGAATCACGCTTCTCTGTCTGGCAATCCGATAGATGAGTCCGGGTTTGGCGGTTGCAGGAGAATGGTACGTGTCTGAGTTGGGCTCGGCCCCTTAGTTCCAGTGAAAGGAGCTCTTAATGCTTCAGCAGACCATGAGATTTTGGACAATTTCATGCTCCCAGCTTTGTGGGAACAGTTTGGGGACGGCCCCTTTCTGTTCCAACATGACCACGCACCGGTGCACAAAGCAAGGCCCGTAAAGACATGGATGAGCGAGTTTGGTGTGGAAGAACTTGACTGGCCTGCACAGAGTCCTGACCTCAACCAGATAGAACACCTTTGGGATGAATTAGAGCGGAGACTGCAAGCAAGGCCTGACCTCACAAATGCACTTCTGGAAGAATGGGCAAAAATTCCGATAAACACATTCCTACACCTTGTGGAAAGCCTTCCCAGAAGAGTTGAAGCTGTTACAGCTGCAAAGGGTGGGCCAACATCATATTGAACCCTATGGATTAAGAATGGGATGTCACTCACGTTCATATGTGTGTGAAGGTAGACGAGCGAATACTTTTGGCAGTATAGTGTACATTCCAATATGGCCAGGCCAAGACTTTCCGCTGTTCCACCCTGAATTCCTTGACAGTGTGTTTTGGGTCATTGTCTAATTGCGTAGTGAAGCACTGTCTGCAGCCGTTTTCTTTCAAATCAGGCAGATGAGTCATTTCTGCACGGGCCTGAAGTTCCTCTGCTGCTCCTGTGTTTAGTTACATCGTCAATATAGATGAGCTAGCTGTTCCCAGAGGCTACCAAGCATAGCTAAACCATGACGCATGAAGTAATGTGCCCTGGATTGATATTTTCTCTTTTGTCCACACTTGAACTTTCCCCATCATGTTGGATGAGATTTATCTTCATTTCATTAGTCCGGGAAAAAACTTTGTTCCAGACCTCTGTGGGCTCTTTATTTTTAGCCCAGTGTAATCTGTACTTGCTGTCTCTGGTGAGTGATTTCCATCTTGCAATGATGTCTTTCTTTCACACAGGTAAAATCAGGTATAATCGTTAGAGTGCCAGTGTGTTTATACCTACCCTCAGTGCAAACACATCAGTCCAAAGCCTTGCATTTAATCAATGCACGATCTGACAAATACCTACATGAACAACATGCATACAAACAAACATCAAACAACAGTATAAGGGAAGGATAATAAGACCTGGAGCCGATTCCCCTGTGGAAGAGCTCATTTAAACGAAGGTTCCCATTTTTAAGCAATACACCTCGAACGGGAAGCACACACTGAACACCACCAAATATCACTTTTGGGACCGTATTATGTGTTGTAGCCTAACACATGGCAGAAACACATGTTCAGACAGCTATTGTCGGTAATGCTGATTGGAATGTATTGGTCTGTGACGAGAACCAGCCTCCTAGATGTCATATACCAATTGACGACACATAATCAATGCTGTGCGATGCCTAGCAGGATTTTAGTCTTGCATTTCAAGCTGCTGAGACTGCAGCGACTAATGGAGCTAATTTCCTAACATTAGCAGGTCATCATATCTGGGTCATCTCAGCCTCCTCATTTCCTATAGGAAACAAACAAACAAAGCTTTGCATAATATGTTGTGCGCAGCATTATCAGGGACAGACATGGATAATCATGACTGCTATTCATTCATTCCTGTCATGTGATTGTTGGGTTTGGTGAAAGGTCAGACTATGGATGAAGCCCGGTATAGATGCTCTTTTTCCCTAGGTGTTTGTCTGAGTAGTTGAACGTGTTCCACATGCCACAGTTGTTAAAACAGAATGTGTCATGAACTCCACATGTCAGATTCACACTGATCAGCCATAACATTAAAACTGCCTCATTGTTCTACGCTCGTTATCCATTATATCAGCTCTATTTAGCATTAGGGGCACATTGTAGTTCTACAGTTACAGACTGTAGTCCATCTGATTTCTGCATACTTTGTTAGTCCCCTTTCACCCTGTTCCTCAGTGGTCAGGACCCCCACAGGACCAGCACAGGGCAGGTATCATTCTCAGCACTGCAGTGACACTGACGTGGTGGTGGTGGTGTTAGTGTGTGTTGTGCTGGTGTGAGTGGATCAGACACAGCAGTGCTGCTGGTGTTAATGCACACTGTGTCCACTCACTGTCCACTCTATTAGACACTCCTACCTTGCTGGTCCACCTTGTAGATGTGCAGTCAGAGACGATAGCTCATCTGCTGCTGCACAGTGCAGTGTTGCTCATCCTCTAGTGTCACTGCAGTGCTGAGAATGATCCACCATCCACATAATACCTGCCCTGTGGTGGTCCTGTGGGGGTCCTGACCATTGAGGAACAGGGTGAAAGGGGGCTAAAAAGTTTGCAGAGAAACAAATGGACTACAGCCTGTAATGATAGCACAACAAAGTGCACCTATACAGTAAGTGGAGCTGATAGAATGGAGAATGAGTGTAGAAACAAGGAGGTGGTTTTAATGTTACGGCTGATCGGTGTATATTTGTACTTGCTGTTAAAATCAGACCTTCGTATTCCAGTGATAATGAGAGGACGTACATCTTATCTTTAAGGTGCTATATTTCTGTTTGAGCTTGCAGGAATGTGCGGTTGAATCTAGAAGTGTGCTTTGACCCATTTTAATTGTACATCATTGTTCTAATATGTCCTACAACATACAGGGGTTGGACAATGAAACTGAAACACCTGGTTTTAGACCACAA
>JAVGWN010003873.1:0-10020 GCA_034552555.1 Semaprochilodus insignis | reverse complement strand
GTTTCATTCCTGTCGGTTGGCTCCTTCTGGGTGCAGCTATTTGTGCAGCTATTCTTTTGGCGGCGAGTGTACACAAGCACAGAGGCGCACACACATCACATTTCAGAAAGTGAGAGTAATAATAATATTAAGGCACAAAGAAAATAAGAAGTTAATAAAAACTTAATAAAAGAAGAAATAAATACCGCAAAACTGCAGCTATTAAAGGAGTCTAGTTCAGCAAGTCCATTGATGATTCAGAGGTTGGAGAGAGAGAGAGAGATGGAGGGAGGGAGAGAGGGGACTTTCCCCGACTGTTCATTCAGCCTCTGCTCCTCCTCCTGCCTGTCTTTCCAATTATTTGAACGGCGTCTCTCTCTCTCTCTCTCTCTCTCTCTCTCTCTCTCTCTGAGTCTCATGTTTTTGATTCCTGTCATCTGTAATTGGAGCTCTAGTTCTCCTCAGTGCTCTCGCATGCTGGTGGCTGTTGCCAGCTTTTGTTTTTCTGCCGCCGCCGATAGACGCTTAATGGCTCGGCGCTCATTCCGACTCACTGATTCAGGAGCTGCTTATTCATCACTGGTTTACACGCAGTTCACTCAGACGCTTCTCTCCACATTAATACCAAACTAGCTGCTGCGATATGCATATTAATGTTATGCTCCCCCCAAACAGATCAGGGTGAAAGACATTTGCACTGTGAATACTGCTATATAAACATACATACTGACAAAACTCCACGATATTCCTAAAAGAGCCAGCCAGGAACGTGTCTGCAGTGCAACCAAAACCATTTTCACTTTGCATGTATTCATTTGTCCTTGTTACAGGATCCTTTGAATCTGCTTGTTAAGATGTGAAGTATTGATCCTAGCCTGTCTCTAAGCCTCTACAGGCCGCCGCACACCGGATGTGCCCCATCACGTGTGGCAGAGTGCTACTTCGGGTGGACGCCCATTAGTCCTCTTTTCGTGATGAACTGTTTCAAATGTTCACTCGCCAACAATATGATGTGTGTCATTGGCTCACGTCCGTGTCAAAAGACATGCCCTGCATTCTATTGGTGTACCAAGGTCATGTAACCGCAGGTCAGCCCTCTAAATGCTAGTCAAGTAGTAAGCTCCCGTCTGACTCACAAATGTCATCAATTCCACCCAATGAAGTTTGTGCCCGAACCCCCCACCCCCCTTTTATGATGTCCTCCTTTTTGGGGTTATGAAAGTGGCCACCGCCCTGGTGGTATTACTGGCAGGGAGAGCTGATAAACGCCAGTTTCAAGTTCATTTTGAGACTCTACTTGTGCAAATTGAATGAAATAAAGTGTTCAGCATCTCTTACCACGCTTCCTCCCAGTTACAGTCACAAACTGGCTGTTTTCCAGCTGAAAGAAAATGCTGGGCTAGTGATGTTAGCTGAGGAAACTTAGCATTAGCATTAGCATTTGTCTGTTTATCTGAATGACTGTCTGCCTTTCTTTGTGTACATCAAGCCACTCGTGATCTACTGTGGTTTTCGGGGCTCGATATGGCTTTAATTTAATGTGGTAAGGCCAAAATCCTGCATGGTGCACTGAGGAACTGCCTCCATTCTAAATTAGTAGTGTGCGATGGCCTTGCTGCGTTGGCTAAGGCTCTCGTCTTTTCAGCATGCTGCAGTGCTGCGTCCCTTGTTGTTTAAATAGATTTGAGTCAAAAAACACTTTATTGTCGTTCAACGGCTTTCCTTGCTAGCTAGCCCAGCTAACATTAGCACCTACTGGCAATGCCCTGTTGCATACCCATTGACATGGGGCTATGGGTGCTTTTTAGAGTGTGACTTGCTATGAAATGCTTTTGGCCATTTTTGTTAACAACAACGGTGATTTTCAAAAACACTGCTCATCGAAACCTACTCGGAGTTCCTCATATGGGCACAACACCAACTACAGAATAACACCCTGCACACACCTCAACTTTGGCAGTTAGCCGAAGATCCAAAGCTCACGTCTTCCCTCAAAGCATGCATTGTCTAGGGTAGAATGCCTGAATGCCTGAGTTACCCAAGTACAAAACCACAAAGGTACTTAACATTAGCTAACATAGAAGCTAGTCAATGTTCACATCAGGGTCCCTCTAGGGTGGTAAACACACTTTGTTAGCTCCAGGCTACGTCTAGCTCATTTTCTTTGCTAGCATACATCACCCTCTAAACAGGTCCTCACGCTCAGCTGCTGTCCAGGCGTCCCAACTGCCACCTCCCCAGTCCTCTGCGCCATTTGTCTTTGTTTGCGGTAGCACCATTCCTCTCCAGTCCATGGAGGCGGGGTTATATCACTTCTGACACCACTGTAACACAGCCATAGCATAAGATGCTAAAAGATGCAGAATGCAATGGAGAACTGCCGCTTAGCATTAGCTGAGACGCCGGGGAAGGGTACCGCAGTTTGTAGTGCTGTTGCCTCACAGCAAGAAGAGCCTGGGTTGGGATTCCTGGCAGGGGTGTCCGGGGTCCTTACTGTGTGGAGACATTACGGTCAGGTGAACTGGTGACACTAAATTGCCCCTCTAGGTGTGCGTGTGTGCGTGGGGGCTCCAGCACCCCCAGCAACCCAGAAGGATAAGCGGTTTAGCAGATGAATGAATGAATGAATGACTGAATGCTCAGTTCAGCATGAAATGTGCATCCAATGGAAAGGGAAGCTGGCAAATGAAATAACTTATGTGAGTTATGACAGCAACATCCGCTACAGAACCGTCCTTTCAAAGGGTGATCTGAGCCCTGAAAATAAGATGTGAGAGAACAGATGGTGCAGAGGTTCTAGAAAGAGCCCCTACATTGGTATAGAACAATTAAAGTATGAAAAGGTCCTTTAGATTATAAATATATTCCAACAGCACATTTTAAAAGGGTTCTTTCGTGAACCAAAAGTGTTTTCCTCTGTTAGAACCCCCCTTTTTAACAGAGTGGGTCTCTGGAGAGAGAGAGAGCGAGGGTGAGAGTGAGATGGCCTCTTTGTGTGAAAGATCCATTTTCTAATCCTGCTCTGCAGGAGAGAGAGTTATCAGTCAGAGTGGAGGCTCTTCACTAAAGCTGTGGATCAGGGTCTTCACTCAGAGACTCCACCACATCCACTCTGAGCACTCTATTTACTGGCAACGAGAAGTCTGATTCAGTTTGACCAAGCAGATTATTTCAAAGCACCGGTTCTCCACCCAGTTCACACGGTTCTAGAGTCTTCCGTACACATTCCACACTCTTCTAAAATGCTGTTCCCCATTCACGCTGTTCTAGAGTGTTCTGCACACAATTCACAACATTCTGCATACAGTTCACACGGTTTTAACATGCTGTCCCCATTCACCCTGTTCTAGAATGTTCTACACACAGTTCTTTATGTTTCAGAAGGTTCTCTCCAAGTCACTGTTGTAAAATGTTCTGCACCCAATTCATTCTGTCCTAGAATGCTTTTCCCAGTTCACACTGTTCTAGGATGCTTTTCCCCCATTCACAGTGTTCTAGAATGCTCTGCACCCAATTCACACTGTTCTATGCTTTTCCCAGTTCACACTGTTTTAGAAAACTTTTCCCAATTCACACTATACTAGAATGTTCTGCACCCATTCACACTGTTCTAGAATGTTCTCCCCCAATTCAGTTGTTGAATGTTCTGCACCCATTCACACTGTTCTAGAATGTCCTGCACCCAGTTCACTCTGTTTTAGAATGTTTTAGATTTTTGTTTTAGATTTTTAGAATGAACAACCTAATACCGCACTTGAACCGCAAACCTTCTAACCTGCTAGAGCACACCACTGACCTGCTAGAGCACACCACTGACCTGCTAGAGCACACCACTAGCCTGCTAGAGCACACCACTGACCTGCTAGAGCACACCACTGACCTGCTAGAGCACACCACTAACCTGCTAGAGCACACCACTGTCCTGCTAGAGCACACCACTAACCTGCTAGAGCACACCACTAACTTGCTAGAGCACACCACTAACCTGCTAGAGCACAGGTTTGTCACATAGTGTATGTTCTGAATATCCTACCCACTCGTCACTCAGCCATATTCCCCACAGCGCAGTGCTGTGAGGAAAACTGGAACAGGCTTGACATTAAATCAGGATCTGTCTGTAGCAGTTTCAGGGAAGTTCTCTTGTTCAGGAGCTGGAGAGTGGAGAGCAGAGCTGTTTGTTTCATCTGTATCTGGTGTAATTGTGCGGCCAGCTAATGGAATGAAGTGTAAAACGTCAGATGTCAGAATTTTACATGCCCCCAACTTCATTTGGTCTACACCCTCTCTCTCCCTTTCTCTCTTTCTCTCTCCAGTACATTTTCCATCTGGGCTGAGGCCCAATTACATACAGAGGGAGACAGAGAGAGAGAGAGGGAGACAGAAAGAGACAGAAAGGCAAATGTCTTCGTCCTGATGGGTCAGCCCCTCCATCCACACCTTCTCATAGATGCTGGAGCAATAGCACAAAGACAGAGAGAGAGGGTGAGTAAGAGAAGGAGGGAGGGAGACAGACAGAGAGAGAGAGAGAGAGAGAGTTATCCTGTGTTTCCCTCCTGTTCTTGTTTTGCCAGAGTGGACCCTCACCTCCCCTCAACCACCTCCCCCAACCCCCATCGCGCCTTCTTACTCAGCCGTAATGAAAGAAAAGGAATGTTTATATATCTGTCCAAATGCATCCCTCCCTTTTTTTCTCTCTCCATCTCCGGAGCCTTTCTTTCCTTCTTTCTTTCTATTCATTCTCTCCCTCCCTCTCTCTTTCTCCCTCTCTGTCTCTTCAGCCTCTCTTAAGTACTCTTTCTCTTCAGTCTGTCTCTCTTTTTCTATTCAACCACCTCTCTCTGTCTCAGTATCTCTCTCCCTCTCTCTCTCACTTGCTCGCTCGCTCACCCTGACCAGGTGACTCAGTGATGGATGTCATAAAGCTGCTCTCTCCAAACAACCTGGATCAGACTGATGTGAGTAGGAGGACAGGAGTGCAGCAGACTAAGAGCAGAGTGTGTCTGCCAGTGTGTGTATTTGTCTCTTTATGGGGACCCAAATCCCCCTAGTATTGATGAAAGCTTGTTGTGGGGTAAAATGCCTCCCACCCCCCAGAACCGGACCTTTTATAAGAGGGAACGCTGACCTTACAGTTGCTTAGGTTTAAGGTTAGTGTGGAGTTGCACTTGGGTCACTTGTCGGCCAGACTCGTGACTGGACTCACCCTTTTAAGTGACTAGCAACTTCGACTTAAGACTTGAGATATCCACAAAAACCAATAACATTGGGCCACCAGCCTTAATGTGGTAAAGGAATAGAAGCTTTTGCTTCCATCTGTAGACGCCTGTCTTTGTCTCTCGGTTTTCCTGCAGCAATGCACAGTCACTACTGTCACTACTGTCACTACTGTCACCACAGCTCGCAATGCTACAGCTTCAAATAAGTCTTTCATTACAGAAGAACATTCAGTCTGATGGACAGCACCAAAGAGCCACGTGAAGTAAATCTGGTGAGCTAACTAGATAATTTAGTTGTTGTCAACTAATTTAGGTGAAGTAAATCGCAGATCGCATTCCTTTAAAACTGCTTCCAAACCAAACCAAACTCTTCAACTCATTTTACCTCTTTCAACACATTTGCCTGAAGCAGTGCTTTAAACTGAATCCCAAAGATTCGAGACTCTACTTAGACTCAAATATCAGAGACTTGACATTTGATACAGACTCATAAACCAGACACTTGAGATTTGACTTGGAATCGAATCCCACTGACTCAACACCCGACTCAGGCTTGTACCCCAGAGAATGTTACCTAACTTGGACTTGTACCCGAGAGATTCGACACCCAACTCGGGCTTGTACCCCAGAGATTCGACACCCAACCCAGGCTCGTACCCCCGAGACTCAACACCCAACTCGGCTTGTACCCCCGAGACTCAGCACCCAACTCTGACTTGTACCACAGAGACTTGACACCAAATTTGGACTTGTACTCCAGAGGCTTGGCACCTAACGCTGACTTGTACACCAGAGACTTTTCACCCAACTTGGACTTGTACGAGACTTGACACCCAATTCGGACTTGTACCCAAGAGACTTAATATCCAACTCAGACTTGCACTACAGACACTACAGAGACTCAAGACTCCACTTATGAACAACTCTCTTATGGGGATAGCATTTTGTGTGTATTAGCACAGAAATACTCACTGTATCCATATTGCTAATTAATATTGCTAATAATTACTTACAATGTATAGAATACTTTGTGTATGCTGTTTATAAAATAACATCTATCTATCTATCTATCTATCTATCTATCTATCTATCTATCTATCTATCTATCTATCTATCTATCTGTCTATCTATCTGTACTACACAACTCACTGGAGGCACCGAAAAGATAGTTTTACAAGTTTGCATGTGTGTCTCCTACATTTGGCAGAAAAAGCCTCTAATCCTCAGCACCACTACATAAACGTCTTCACTGTATGCTTCATGTTAACAGTCATGCATGTGAATATGATGTTTTATTGTTAATGTAAACATTTATAGATCCTAATTGAACTTGTTTAAGATGCTGCTGCTCCAGCTGTTTACATTCCAGCATTTCTTTTCTTTCCCTGTGTGTTATCTGACTGCACGGCTCCAGCAGGATGGTTAGCATCAAATGAATGTTAGCAGTGACTGCTTCTCAGTAGTGCTTTAGCCTCACAATCATTATAATTAATTACGGTTCTTCAGGAAACAATTCAGTGCTTAATGAAATCACACATTTCACCACAGTTCCATTGAATTTCATTCAGTTCAGGTGTGACTGTGTTGTAATTTAAACTCTGAACCTCAAAAAAGTGCCATACTTTGTGACATATCATGACGGTAAATTATACTGTAATTTATCCCAACATTACAAAATCAATTGAGTTTTGGGGGGACATAATTCCTCACTAGGAAAAAAATGTTTCTGTTTATATTGTAGCTCTTATTTAAAAAATAAATTCCACAAATTTTCTGCAAGATGTAAATAAAATCATTGAGTGGTTTGGTGTGAAATGCTCAGTTCTAGAGAAACTCAGTAGGTCAGAACTCTTCACAGTGGTGGTGATAGGAACCAGACATCCACCTCTGAAATCTCTTTCACAAAAAAGTTGTGGCTATATTTGTGCTGTAGACATGTCTTGAGTATCTGATATTCGAGTCCATATTGAGTCTCAAGTCTCTGGGATTTGACTCTGACATGAGTATAGAATCTTAGGGATTTGACTCTGAGTTGAGTCTTGATTATCTGGTGGACAGGTTCAAGTTAGCTGTTGAGTCTCTGGGATTTGAGTCTAAGTCGTGCATCAAGTTTTTGGGATCTGAGTCCAAGTGTTGGGTCTGTAGGATTTTAGTCTGAGTCTCTGGGATTCAAGTCGAAGTTGAGTCTTGAGTCTCTGGGGTACAAGTTTGAATCAAGTCTTGGGCCTGTATTGCTATGGTATTTTGATTCTAAGTCGAGTCTTGAATCTTAGGGATTTGGTGTACAAGTTTGATTTGGTGTACAAGTCTGCCACTGAACGGCCATCTTGGCAACACCCTGGTCAGTTATTACCAGTCATGCAAGACCCGACTACTGGCTGTCTCTGAATGTGGAGAGACCTATAAAACTAAAATTGCCTCAAAAACAGCCACTTACATGATCTGACATAGACGCATTCATATACCACAGTGATGACCTAGCAGTCCCGCAGCAGCCCCCAGGACACCATAGCGGTAGCCAATAGCCATATCATTACCCTTTATTAGCTATATATTCGGCTGAATCATATAAAGCTCCTACTCACTTCACTCACTGAGTTCCCAAAGCTTGTTTTGGGTTTAATTTCATTCTGCTGTGTTAGTTCAGCCACAGTTCTGCCTCACTGTTGATCACTCCTCTCACTTTAATGCTTTAAGCAATTTATTTTACACCAAAAGGATCCAATAGGAGAATAAGAGAGTCTAACAAACCAGTCTCCCAATGCTGATGGATGCTGCGTGGAGTAAAAGTTCTACTACGGTTTTATGAGTTCATTAGGAGGCTCATCTCTGTGTGTAAACAGAACTGATTTTAAATGTTAGCACCACTGCATTCTTAGTAATTCTGCAGGCAGTGGACAAGGCAGGCCTCAAAGAAGGCCTTGGGCTGCAAATGTAATGAAACTGTCACTCAGGCCTTGCATATAGTGACAGAGGGACCCTATAGAAAGTTCTCTTGTCGCTGCAAAATCAATACTGTGAGTCTCTCCACAACCCAAAAAAGAGCTGCAGCACCACCATTCTAAACCACAATCAAGCACTTCCAGGCATACATGCAGTGAGAGAGAGAGGGAGGGAGAGAGAGGGAGGGAGGGAGAGAGAGAGAAATAAGTGGCTATAAAGCACTTTTAGATGCCAAACTTGACACTGTTGCCCTGTAATGACCCTCTTTCAGCTAAAGAAAGCTTGAACAAATACCAATCTCTGCTATCTCTGTCTCCATTCACTCTCCGCACTTTACCTCCCATCGCCTTCACTTCTTCATTCCATTCCAACTACTGCTCTCTCGCCTCTCTCTTTCTCTTTCTCTCTCTCTCCCCCACTCCTCTTCCTACAGAATGGCAGCTTATCAGGACAATCAAGAGGGAGAGTGTAACCACCTAAGCCAGCTCTATCCTGATGGGGAAATTCAAACAATTTTTCTAAATTCCTGGTTATGATGTAAACGAAGTAATTCAGAGTGGGTTTGGTGTGAAAATGGTTGATTGTAAGGAGTTAGATTTCTTTACAGTGGTGGTGACGGAAACCACATGCCAGCGATTTGACACTTTACTCGGTCCCAGAGACTCGGCACTAGACTTAGACTCAAATCCCAGAGACTCGGCACTAGACTGAGACCCAAATCCCAGAGACTCGGCATTAGACTGAGACCCAAATACCAGAGATTTGGCACTAGACTAAGACTCAAATTCCAGAGACTCAGCACTAGACTCTGACTCGACTCAAATCCCAGAGACTCTGCACTAGACTGAGACTTAAATCCCAGAGACTCGGCACTAGACTGAGACCCAAGTCCAAGAGACTCTGCACTAGACTATGACTCGACTCAAATCCCAGAGACTCGGCACCAGACTGAGACTTAAATCCCAGGGACTTGACACTCAGATACTCGAGACTCACCTCAGACTTGAATTCCGGTAACTTGAGACTTGACTCAGATTTGAATACCAGAGACTCAAACTTGTACTCTAGAGACTCAAGACTTGACTTGTACTCGAATCTCAGAGATTCAAGATTTAATTTGGATTTGAAACCCAGAGATTCAGACTCCATTCGCACAGACTCAGCACTCGGACTCAAAGCCAAGAGACTCCATACACGACTCAGAATCAAATCCCAGAGACTTAACATCTAAATCAAACTTGTACACCAAATCCCTAAGATTCAAGACTCGGACTGTCCTGTGAAACTCTGGCTGTTGACTCTTTTTTGTTTGTTTGTTTGTTTCCTTAAAACCTTAAAAACATTGAGGTGTCGCCATTTGAGACAGACACCTTCTTTAAAAAGATGGTTCATCAAGGATTCTTTAGAACCAAGAGTTAGGTATCGAACCATGTCATGTCTCAGTGGTTCTTTGCATGGTGGAATGCTTCTGCAGATTGACCGATTGTTCTACATAGAACCTTTTTGGAAAAAAATGGTTCTTTTGTTGCACCAAAAAGGGTTCTTCTTTACAAGCTTGACATTGTAACAAAGGAAAAACCCTTTTTTGGCACTAAATAAACCCATTTAAGCAAGACGGTTCTGTCAAACCAACTTAATGAATATGTAAATATTCTATAATTAGTGGTGGTGTGTTATTGCTGCCCAGGTGGCGTATTCTAACCTCTTATCAATCATGTTGAAGGTGCTGCTCGCAGGTAGATCATTTAGGGGGAGGCAGTCAATGAAAGAAGCAGTAAACACAATGATGGCTGAAGCTCTTAGCGAGCAACCGTCGCTGCCACTGCCGCCCGCTCTCAGCAAGAAACCACGTTCAGCAGCAAACAAAAGAAGTGATATAAAT
>JAVGWN010003871.1:0-10022 GCA_034552555.1 Semaprochilodus insignis | reverse complement strand
TCTGTTTGCCACTTTCTGTTATTGAGCTTGGATACAAACACTCAAGCAGTGAGGAACAGCACTTTTGGGATGCACGGCATTTAACCGTGCCGGAGCTCCTGCAGACAAGGAGCCGTCCTCGTATGAGGAGATGTTTATCCATGCAGGCCAGTGCCAGACATAGGTTTTCCGCCATGCTCTCAGTTCACACCCTCACTCCACCAAGGTGAGCTTATTACAATGACCGGGCTCCAGTTCTGTGACTGTGTGGTTTAATAGGCGTATACTGATGGTTAACAGTGATAAGACTGGACTATCATACGGCTCGGATTGGAAAGGGAAGTAATGAGACATGTTGAAGCAGTCAGATTACAAAATAAACCAATCACACAACCCCACACGATAGCTTCCACACTATCACTAGAAGAGAACCATAGATCACTGGTTTCAATAGGACCAGGTGCTCTTGACCACTCCTGAGCTCAACAACAGCTTTCACGCTTGACCAAACTTACCTTTAACTCGTGGAGCAAGCAAAACTGGGTCCAGAAAAAAGCTCTAGTGTGAAAACGTCCAACGATCATCTCAAACAATCCTGTACAACTAACACAATAGATTTAACACAGTACTTAAACACAGTAACAACACTTTTATAAATGTTGACCTGCTCAATGGTGAAAATCCAGTTCAGGTTTAGTACCTCACACACATTTCCATCAAAATATAAGCCTATGTCATTGGGAAAAAACATGTTCATTTAAGGAGCCGTCAAAACAGCCGTTTTATGGCTACTGGGAAAAAGGGTTAAGGCAGTGGTTCTCGGTTCTGCCTCTGAAGAACCTCTGCACAGTGTATTTTGTTCTTGACTTTGCACTAACACCTGATTCACTGAAGCAGCCACTTAACACGCCCTCCCTGCAGGACAGGAACTCCAGGGCCTATATTGTGAACGCCTGATTTAGAATCACTAGTATGTTTACATTGTCATTAAAAGACTGCGGTTATAAAAATAACACCTTTCTTTTTTCACTCCTCAGGCTATCCGCGTGTTCTTCATGCTGCGGGCACTCTCTCTGCAACTTCAGGGAGAACCAGAGACCCAGCTCCCCCTGACCCGTCCAGAGGACCTCATTAAAACCGACGACGTCCTGGACCTCAGTAAGTCTCGACCACATGCCTGACTTTTTCATTGGCTTAAAAGAATAGAGTTCAGTATTGTGTGCTGGAAGTTGGCACAGGCCACTCTCCCCGGGAGAAGAAATACTGGAAATATTGATAATATCTTGATAATATCTTAATTTGGGCTCCTATTTTAGAGCTCAGCAAAGAAGTCTTTAAAGTTACATTTCACAAATATGTTCTAGTAATAGTGTCTCTTGTTCTGGTTAGGAAGGTTAACAGATTGTTGACTAAAATGGGACTGGTTAGGCAGATCAGGATTTGTCATTAGGAACATAATGACAGCTCCAGTTTGTAATACATTCTCAGACTTGTCAGATCTTGTGCCAACAATGAACAGCCACAAACTCCTCTAACCAATGCCTACAAAGCTGGAGAAGGCTATGAAGACATCTCAAAGCACTTCCATCTCGCAGGATCCACTGCCTATAATTTCATTAAGAAATAGCAGTTCTCATGGGATCTGTGGAAGTCCGAGTTGATCTGGGAGACCAAGAGCGCTCTCAAACAGACCTGCACATATGCTGACCAGAAAGGCAAAGCAAAACACCCCTATGAGGGCACAGGACCTGCAGGTTTAGTTAGTTTAACACGAATGGTGATATGTTTTCTTGATAAAATGATTTGCATGGGCAGATTCTTCAGAAGCAAACATTGCCTTTGACCTCATCACAGATGTCAACATCAACAAAAACAGCATCTGGACTAGATCAGCCAAAAGGCAATTTTACATAAACAAAATATCACCGAAATATATAATTGCACTGGAGAAGGTGCTTTAACATTCTGTTCAGGCAAGTGACAGGTGGTGAGTGGTGTTTATTTGATGGTTGGTAATGACTCCTTTAGAGGGTGGTGGTGAGTGGTGTTTATTTGATGGTTGGTAATGACTCCTTTAGAGGGCGATGGTGAGGGGTGTGTGTTTATTTGATGGTTGGTAATGCCTCCTTTAGAGGGCGATGGTGAGTGGTGTGTGTTTATTTGATGGTTGGTAATGACTCCTTTAGAGGGTGGTGGTGAGTGTTGTTTGTTTATTGGATGGTTGGTAATGACTCCTTTAGAGGGTGGTGCTGAGTGGTGTGTGTTTATTAGATGGTTGGTAATGACTCCTTTAGAGGGTGGTGGTGAGTTGTGTTTGTTTATTTGATGGTTGGTAATGACTACTTTAGCGGGCGGTGTTGAGTGGTGTGTAATTGATGATTGGTAGTGACTCCTTTAGAGGGTGGTGGTGAGTGGTGTTTATTTGATGGTTGGTAATGACTCCTTTAGAGCGCGGTGGTGAGTGGTGTTCGTTTATTTGATGTTTTGGAAAGACTCCTTTAGAGGGTGGTGGTGAGGGGTGTGTGTTTATTTGATGGTTTGTAATGACTCCTTTAGAGGGCGGTGGTGTTTGTTTATTTGATGGTTGGTAAGGACTCCTTTAGAGAGTGGTGTTGGGTGGTGTATGTTTATTTGATGGTTGGTAATGACTCCTTTAGAGGGCGATGGTGAGGGGTGTGTGTTTATTTGATGATTGGTAATGACTCCTTTAGAGGGTGGGGGTGAGTGGTGTTAGTTTGTTTGATGGTTGGTAATGACTCCTTTAGAGGGTGGTGTTGAGTGGTGTTTATTCGATGGTTGGTAAAGACTCCTTTAGAGGGCGATGGTGAGGGGTGTGTGTTTATTTGATGGTTGTTAATCAGTTTGGCCTCTTTGTTTCAATTGCAGCATACTGTGAATATTGTGTTCAGCTAAAGTGTTTATCCCAGTAATCATATTGTAATTAATAGTGAGCTGAAATGTAATGATCGTGACAGGGCTGCCACCACACATACCACCTTTTTGTTTTTCTTGGAAGTTCACCACAGCTATTTCCTTTTTTTCTTCTTATCACCAGCTGCCGTTTACAGTCAGCGCACCCCCCCAATCTCAACCACAACACTTTTGACACACCAGTCACCTCCTCCCCACTCGTGTGCTGCACTGCTCTCATATACCAAACGCAAACTACTGCTTGTGTCGAATGATCCTCTCTTATTTCACAACAAATGTCCCTTAGCTTTAACACATCGCGTTCAGCTCTCTCTCACTTCCTCTCAGCCATCCAGGTGTGAGAGCCCCCTCAGCACCCTCAACTCTCACTCTTACAGGTAAGAGGGGGTGGTGGCCTTCAGGACAAATGACTCACTCCTTCCTCCAGCAAGGGGCTCGGTGAAGCTAGCCAGCTAAGGTTTAGCCCAGCTCTGCTCTCGTGGGCAGCAGCAGTGCTGAACCTTTTCCAGTAGAGACCTCATGTCTGACAGTAAGGCTGTTGAGGCAGCACCTACACACACTGGCTGTGAGAGTGGGTCGAGCATGGTCTGGATATGTGAGCCAGTGGGAGGAGATGCAGCGCTGCTCTGCTGCTGCAACCTACTGTATCTTCCTGCTTCACAGCTGTTTGCACGCTCAACGGTTAAGTTAGGCGGACACTGTGGATGCATATGTAGGTCTAGATACAGTGCTCTACAGTCGTAGGCAGCCTGCTTCTGGCATCTGGGCAGGACGTATGGTTTTACCACTGAAACACACTCTAACATTAGAATAAATAGAAATAAACATAAAAGCAGTAAAATGTAACAGAAACCAAATTTGAATAAATACTGAATTTAATTCTGTTTGTGCAGATAAAACTGTCTGTTATCGTATATAAACTGTGTTAAAGTTTCTGAACATACCAAGTCCATACAGCCCAGTTGTGAGAACTGTGAAATTCGGTGTTTTTGTGGTGTAACAAAAACCCAAGACATTCATATGTATACTGTCTTATGCAGCCTGTTTATCTAGGCACTAGATTTACTCCCTGCCAATAAAACATTATACAAGATGAAAATAAATACATGCAAACATAAATACAGTAGGCATACTGAATTTAAAGGACTCATATCATGGAAATTTTATTTATTTATTTATTTTTTGATGGTGTTTGATGGTGCCTGTTACCCTTGCTAATGTAACCGCACACTTCTTAAGTCTGTATATGGAAACTGAGCTGAAAATGAGCTAATTTTAAATTAGATTCTGTATTTTTGTGATGTCACAAAAATCAACACGTTTACATACTGTATCTCAGCAGTAAATATGTTTTTTTTGTAACATCAGTCACATTGTTATGACCACCAGCTAATACCCAGAGTAACCGCCGTGTGCCGCAGCTAGATGGGCCGTGAGTGACTCAGAAAGGTTGTCACCGGTATCTGGAGCCATGCTGACTGCAGTGCGTCCCACAGCTGCTGGAGGGAGCGTGGGGAAGGATCCATAGAGCGAACACAAATATCGAGGTGGTCCCACAGATGGTCAACTGGGTTCAAGTCTGGGAAATTAGGGGGGCCAGGGTAGGACCTAGAAGCCTTAGTCTTGCTCTTCCAACCAGTGTCGGACATTTCTAGCCGTGTGACATGTCGCATTGTCTTGCTGGAAGATCCCATCCACCTCAGGGAAGACAATGTAAGCATCTAAGGGTGTACGCGATCTGCAAGGATGGATTCATACCCAAATCGGTTCCTTCCACATGGATGAGTGGGCTCAGAGGATGACACGAAAATGTGACTTCCTTCATGAACTACCCTCCAAAAGCGTCAGAAGTAGGAAGTGGTCATGATAATGTGACTCGACTGTGTATATATGGCTGTCAAATGATTCAAATAAGGAATCTGGATTAATTGCATACGTTGTTAAATGCAGTTAATTGCATTTCTTATTTGCTTTAGATGGATCCCTAAAGAAGGATTTGCTTCCACTTAAAATCAAAGCGTTTTATAACTGTGTGAATGAACAAACTCAGAGTATATTTATTACCCTTTTACCCTAACCATTTTGTCATATGAAAATGAGGTCAGTTTACAGAGTCAGGATCACACCGCTTCACCCTCTTAGCCCAGATGTAGTCAGTCAGCATGTTTGGTATCTGAGCTTCTGTAGTGTAGCTGCAAAGCTAATGTAGCTAACATGGAACGGAAGCTTATACACCGGTAGTTGGTTCTAACTATATTCATACATAGTCACGTACTCACCTCAAACTATGTTCAGTAATGTCTTTAACAGTCTCGATTATCCGGTTTCTGATGCCATATGACTCACTGTTATCTATAAATATGGACTAAAGTATGCTAACAAAAGGAATCACTCATTGTGTTCATATTTACAGATAACCAAATTAACGGACAGCCCCGTATGTTGTGAGGCGAGTGATGATTCAGCCATGCAGTTAGCACCATGCTGATGGGAGGGATATTGACTTTCATTGCTTGTTAGCTACGTTGGAGCTGTAGTAGAGGTACTAGCCTGAAATGCAGTGCAAGTGGAGACTCAGACTTTGTCTGGGTCTGCTCAAACTGGCCCCCTCATGTGTTGTACTCTGTTTTTAGAAGGCAGTTGAAGGGAGGTGGCCATTACAATCAATATAAACACAAAGTAGGTTTCATGTAGGCGTGCAAGCGTCTAAGTTCAGTTGCCCTTTCGAGCTCTGGGTGGCCTTTTATTGAGGGCATCGGAAACTGGCATCACAAACATCATCTCCATATCTGGAAACTATCTGAGTGAACTGCCGGGTCTGTGTCATAACGGTTGCGCTTCACTATTAAGTCTAGTAGCATGTCTTTTTTTAGTGGGGGGCTGGCTATGATGCGCCCCCTCTAAAGTAGATCCAGGAATGGGTCAGCGGTGAGTGGATGGAAAAAGCCCTGTTCCTTCACTGACTGAGCGACCGCAGGTTAGTGGGGCCACAAGAATGACAGACACACAGACGGAGAGACAGACAGATAACACTGATGTCAGCCGTGCTATTTTTAGACCTGCAGGAAATGATGCTTTCTCTCTTTTACGCATGCTGGGTGCTGTGGAGGTGAACTTGTCAACTCTTTTGTTTGTCTGGTGCTTTTTAACCCTTTCATTTTGACACACAGAAGCGCTGAAATCTGCTGATTTATCTGCTGATTTATCTGCTTTCTTCCAGCTGTAACTTACATTGCAACCTTATTTTGACTGCGTGATTGTGTTTCAGCTGTGCACACATGACCAGTTTCTTGGTAATTCATGAGACATAATCGATTTTTGGACCTTGAACAAGTAGTTTAGGCTTTTTGGCCAGGCATAAGATGCTGTAAGATAATATTTGCTTCTGTAATATGAATTTGGGAAAAGTCTTCACTTGGCATTAAAGAAGAGGGGGTTTCTGTAATACAGCCCCAGCTTGTGTAGAGCTCTGCTGCGTCTCCCTTCATGAGAACATGTGTGCAGAGTGGGCGGGTGGAACGGGGCTGGGTTTGCTTGCACAGGGAGCGGGTTGGGAGGGCATGAGGGTTGCACGGAGTGTGTCAGAGCGGAGAAATGCACCAACATGGCACTACAGAAGAAACAGATTACATATTTTAACAATATCAAACTATATCAATATAAACAGTATTGACTCATGGTATATCTTGTCTGAAATATACACTCATCACCAAAGGAACAGCTGCACCCAGAAGGAAGTGTGGGATTGCGGTGCTATTGGGAAGGAAGATAAAGGTTACCAGGAACAATAAATGATGTTAAATTTAGACTGATATGAAGCTGATCTCCACAGGTCAGTAAAGCAAGACGTGACCTTCCGAAGAGGCCTGGAGCTGCTGAAAAGCGGTCTGCTTCTCATCAGTAGCTGAAATCAGTGAAGAGGCAGCTGAGTAGACTATTGTCATCTGCATAAAGAAGCACTTTAGCTGTAAGCCTGTCTCTTCCTGTGTGGCTTATAAAAATAGGACATCTTTCAGGGGCTAAAATTGAACTGTAATAATCACACGGTAATTAGCATAATTTACATGAGGTGAAAACAGCTAAGTCAGTCACGTGTCAGCAACACGTGATCTGCATCACTTTGCTACAGAGATGGAGGAGCCTGTAGACGGTCAGTCGGTCTTAGTTGTGGACGGCACTCTAAAAAAAGGCCAGTACACCACAGTTAAGCCCACCAAAAGCCAGTTTGACATATTGCAGTCGCCTTCAGTCCTGAATATTTCAGAAGAAAATTATTTGCGAATAGAGTCATAGAGCATGGCATTTACCCTTGTACGGGACTTCAGGCGGGGGTGGGACAAAACATCTGCGGGCTAGTGTGTACACCATATGTCATATATACAGTTAATGACTGTATACATCACATATATACACAGTCAATAAGTGTATATATTATATACATGTTCAATAAGTGTTTATCACATACACAGCCAATGAGTGTATAAATTATACACACAGTCAATGAGTGTATATCACAATGAGGTTATATGTCATATACTGTAGTTACAGTCAGTATGTATCATATTTTATGTACGTGGTCAAGTGTATATATTATCTATACAGTGTGTGTTTGTGTGTATATCAAATACACAGCCAATGAATGTATATGTCATATACATAGTCAATGAGTATATACGTCATGTCATATTTAGTTGAGGCCAGTCATTCTCCGAGGAGACTGTTCAGGGCCATTTTTTTGCCTTTTGTGCACACAGAGGAATTTGTCTTTCACATTTAACTCATCCGTGAACTGAAACACCCACATACACACACACACACACACACACACACACACACACACACACACACACACACACACACACACACACAAGGGGGCAGTGATCACACTTGCCCGGAGCAGTGGGCAGCCCTATCCACGGCGCAGGGGGAGCACTTGGGGGTTAGGAGCCTTGCTCAAGGGCAGTTCAGTTGTTACTGTTGGCTCAGGGAATTGAACTGACGACCCTCCGGCCCCACGGCTGATTCCCTAACCTCCAGCCCACAAGCCACAAAGTGTACCATATTAAATATATACAATCATATGTACACAGTCAGTGATCGTTTGTATCATATATATTGTCAGTGAGTGTATATATCATGTATGGTCACTGAGTGTATATGGGTAATGGAAATAGGGGTGAAAATGTAAGATACAGGCTTGTTTATGTTATTTGGCATGATGGAAAGGTCAGTTTTCAGTATTTCTGTTGGTCAGTTCACCATAAAATATTCACAGAATGTAAAATGAGGCTAGTATTTTCCAAACCCCCCAAAAAAGTTGGGACAGAATGCAGAAAAATAAACTTACTTGATTGCAGACAGTATGAACCCAAGACATGTTTTAATCTTTTATCATGTTTTAATCCCTCTGGCATTCCTGCATTTCCATTCCTGCATGTCAGACCTGAAATTCCTCCTTATTCCTGGAATCATTTAATGATGTTATGCACTGTATAGGGAGGAATATGCAAATCCCTTTCAGTCTTTTTTTTGAGGAACATTGTTTTTTTTTTTAAACATTTCAGTAGTTTTCTGACACATTTGTGGACAAACTGGAGACCTTCTGTTGTTTCTTCCTAATTATTAGCCCTAAATTTTCACTGTCCCGCTTTTGTTTGGAGTGAGCCCCGAAATGTAGGAATGGATGTATATCAATAGACCAAAAATGAAACGTCTCATGTTCGTACCGTCTACAGTCAAATAAAACTCAAAGTAAAAGTAATTTGCATTGCGTTTTTCATACTGCCCCAACTTTTTCAGGTTTTTGGTTTTAAAGCGATGTCAAAAAACATTCGACGGAATCGTGTCCCTGCCGGAGACTGAAGAGCGAGTGGTCGTCTGTCGGTGGTGGGATTGTCCGTCTTGTCCAATGCAGGAGGAAGTGATCTGTTTTGTTTCCCTATTTTCTGAAACACATGTTTGTTGTGACTATAGAGAGTTGCTTTGAAAAGCTCAGCTGTCAGGCTCGTCCGATTTCCCCTCAGGAGAAGATGACATCACGCTTGTGTGAAGGCTCTTGTGGCTTTTCTGGGTTTTAAATGCAGAACCTGCTGCTGTTGATGAGAGCAGCTCCATGGCAGCAGGCTTGGTGGTTTCTTGGTAGGATTTGAGTTTTTGAGTCGTCTACCACTCTACTTGAGTCTCGTCTCAGGAGTGGCTGCCAGCAGTCCGTTCTCAGGTAATTCCTCGGAGCATGGCGGCGTGCCTTCTGTGAAAGTGTAGTAGAGAAAGGGAGCCCGGGGTCGGACCTGAGGGGAGCGATGGTGGTAGCATTATAGTTATTAGTACGGTAGTAGCCAGTGCGGCTTGCCCTCTGCCTCTTCCTCCATGTCTTCGGCAGCTGCTCTGAAATGCGCAGTAGATTATGACTCACTGGAGTGTTTTGAAAACTCCCGCCTGTGTGCCAAGTGTTTGATATTGCAGCAGGTTTTCGCTCACCCTATCTGATCTTGACTAAACATTGACCGAATGTCTGACATTTTGTTAGGTCACAGGAAATGATGACCTCAGATAGCCTTGCTCATTTCAGCCTTCTCAGGAAAGCGTGTTTGGGTTTGGCAGCGGTTCACGTTAATTCCTCCCCGGCTCTCTGCAGACAGCAGAGTTTTTTTCTGTATTTTATTTTGAGAGATGTTTGGTCGTGGCATTCATAGGCTGGACTTCAAAACTAACCTGCGTCATAGTTACTATGAAGATTACATAAGTACATGGAAGTGCTTTTGCGCTACGTTAACCATTCGCTTGCTGTCTTCTTTCTTCTTTCTCTCTCACCCCCAACCTCCTTGTAATTTTTTGTGTATTCTGTTGTGGCTGTTGGTATATGGACTGTTCCTCTGAATTAGTATATGGTGAAATATTCAGATCCCGGATGTTTACAAGGTTTCTGTTCCCAAGGCATTTTAGTAGTAAGATAAATATGTGTACAAAATCATCATTTATAGGGCATTTTCTAGCCCCTACATTTACACTAAACCCTAACCCCTACATTTACACTAAACCCCTAACCCCTACATTTACACTAAACCCCTAACCCCTACATTTACACTAAACCCCTAACCCCTACATTTACTCTA
>JAVGWN010003870.1:0-10022 GCA_034552555.1 Semaprochilodus insignis | reverse complement strand
CACACTAAAATGACAGGTGTTTCAGTTTCATTGTCCAACCCCTGTATTTCTGTCTAAACTGCAGTTTAAAAACACTTACTGAACATTGTAACATGCCACCGAGAGAAAGAGCGGGAGGGGGCGCACGTATGCACACAAGCTGCTGTTGCGGCGTTGCGGAGTTCTGTTTGGCTCGAATGGTTGAAACTGAATAACACTCTGGTTCCTCTCTACATCGGGAACTCGAGAAAGGCAACAGCCTCGTTAAAAACATCACTGTTCAGTGTAAACTACTCAGTATTTACACTTATTCGCCAACACCGAAACTGTTTTTTTTTTTTTTGTTGTTTTTTTTTTCATTTTTGGTCAAATAATTTCGGTTGCCAAACATTCGGTGCAACCCCATCCATAAGCCTTCATACCAGAATTTGAAAGCTGGATGTCTCAAACACCTGCAAAAAAAAAAAACCCTAACACCAAAGCGTCCAACCTAACAACTTTACACTTAACTGACAAAGTGAACTCGACTGCTCAGGGCTACAGGCAGGAAACCGTGGAAGGTAAATTAGCCGAAAGTGCAAAACTGCAGTATCTCCACGCAACGCTGTACGATATAAAGTAACACGAGCGGAGAGAACATTTCAGGGCCCCCGGAGAACGTCCACTCTACGCGGTCGCGTCAGGACAGATGGAATTTTCCCTTCCATGACTTCTGCCCTCTTCCTCTTCTCCCAGCTCCTCCGATACTAAAGTTACAAGGTCACGTGATTCCAGCTCTTGGCTGCTGACACAAACAAGTTCGTGGTGAGGGAATTCCCCGGAACAGAACTGCGGAAAAGAAAAAGGGAAGTGATTCATTAGAATCAGATTAAAGAGCCCATCAGATCAGAAACCCTATTCAGGCTATAGCTATGGCGAGGAAAGGTGGGCTGGGCTTTGACACCACGTAATACACAGTGTCTGATCCAGCTGACGTGAATGAATGAGTGAAGGAATGAGAGATGAGCTGCTATGAACAATGTTGATGTGAATGATGTTGTATGTGGCAGGAAGTAGTATCAGTCTAGTACCCAGGTGGACTCTAAACCCTGCACTCCGTTTACACCCTCAGATACAACTAACGAACCAGCGCGCGGTAGATCCTGTTTACTGTATCGTGCTTTTACAGCACAGCTATGAGCTGGTTTCATCTGCTGGTATTTCGAAAACCGCGTCCTGAAGTGCACTGTGTATTTATCGGCCTATTGCCGTTTCTCTTTAACTTTCTTCAGGTGAGACGTGAGGACTCCGGTTGTCAGAACGCCATGAGGGATACTCCGGCAGTGTCCTCAACAGGCCTGGGCGATATCTAAAACAATTAGCACGATATTTCCTAGTTAAAAATTTAACTCATCAATAATAAACTAAATAATCAATCAAAATAAAATCACACAGATCAGAGACGGGGAGAGGTTTACTGTACAGGAGCTCCTAAAGACCCCTTTACTATTACTGAATACCTGCCAAAGCCGTAGACGAGGGCCGGAGGAACGTTCTCTCCTGGTTACGGTTAACTGTTACTCATTATTCCCTGCAGCGAGTCGCTTACAGGCTGAAGTTACGACTGTCCAGGTCTAGTCCTTAACAACTGTCAGAACGTAGGTCCAGCCTACCCGGAGTGTGGCCTAGCTTCTGGAAGGCAGCTCACGTCACTGTCAGGCTCAGAGCTCTTTCAAAAGTGGTAGTGATGCTGACTGGATTGTTCCCAATTACTACCGTGACCAACTACATCATTGTTAACAATATTAAACAAACAACAACAACAACAACAACAAAGAGGCAAACATGCTAATCAGGAAACATGAGATAAATACACCACTGTAGGCAAACATTCATTTCGCCAGAGGCCCATCAATGACTCAATCAATTACTTAAACTGGGTATAATTATTTTCCATCATTGTTAGCTTTTACAGTAACATGCACACATAACTGAAGCAAACAGAATGCGAGCTGGGCGTGTGTTCGTCAGTTGTGAGTAAGTGTAATTGTAAATCATTTCCGTAGATGTAATAACGCCCTCAGAGGCAGCAGTGAGTGCTGTTTGTTTATTTGAGCCGTAGTCGCGTCTGAAGACTGCTGCAAGTTAGTCACATAATTTAATACTAAATTATTTAATTCTCTTAAAAATGATTAGACATGTATGCCATCCACCAACACAGGGTGTTCTGAAGTCACGTACCGTTCTGAAGTGCTCAGGAACCTCCAGAGGGGGCTGAAGAAACGCCTTTATCTTCTTGTAGTTCTTGTAAAAAAAGTAAAGGCAGCATCCAATAAACACCAACCCGGAAATGACTAGCACTGCCGACACCACGATCCGTACCGTAGCTGGACAAAGACAAGAGGAACACAGGGGGGTATGTAGTTCACTGACGGAGGACAGCAGTTTGATTCCTGAGCCATCATGAAGCCATCATGAAGGTGGGCTACTCACAGAGCAGTGCTACCAGACAGCATCGCTATATATATAATTTTTTTTTGATTTATGATTAAAACAATTACCAATATATACTAATATCAAAATTATTCTAAATGTTTCAAATTAGAAGCTACCCAATCAACAGCAATAATAATAATAATAATAATAATAATAATAAATTTGAAAAACTAAATTTTGCTCACATTAACTGAGTGTCACAGTAATGCAGTGTACTAAAACCTCAGCGACGTTATAAACTCCATCACTTACGTGTTTCAGGGATGACTTCACACAGCACACGGCTGGGTCTTCCGTAGGGCCCAGTGTAGAGTTTATACACAACCTGAAAGCAGTATTTCTGTCCCGCCTCCAGGTCCTGCAGTTTCAGGGTCTTCCCATTCGGAACAAGCTCCTGGAAATGTTCATTAAAAAGGGCTTATTATATGGTGTTCTCTGAGAAAGACCGCAGCTTAGAAACAGAACAGAGCTCTACAAAGCAGCAGGGCAGTGATATTTGGTTCCAGCAGTTTCAGATAAAGATTACGGCAAAACTATAAAACATCCCGTTTATTTCAGCTACTTTCAGGAACGCGCTAGAGACTGTCATCATGGTGGCGCGCTACCTTTTTATTTATTAATTTATTCATTAATCAATGTATTTTATTTATTTAGAATGTATTAAACGGTTTATTTTTATTTTAATTAACTGACTAGCTTACTTTGAGTACAAAGTTAAAATGTACATAAGACATTAATCCATTTTTTTTTTATTAATTAATTTCAGAATCTAACCTGCTTTGTTTTCCTGGCCCACATAATCAGGGTTTAAAAATGCTAACCAATGTTAAAACGAGACAACGCCTCCACATAAGGACATTTCCCACTGATTGATTTGGACACTGAAGTCTCCACACTACATGATCGCTCCCTGAACGAAACACCACAACTTCGCAATCTACAGACCGATTTCCTGAAACCTCACTGGAGTTTCTCACAAACTGCTACGTTGCGGGATTTCTCACAAACTAACCAGATCTAGATCTAAACCAACATGCCGGCGAGGCAGTGGCTGTGCTGGCCGTGGTGCTTTCCGCACAGGAAAAGCCAAGCGTCTCCTCCGCTGTGGTATGTTTTACAGCACATGTTAAACAGACATCCACGCGGCTGCCGCAACTCATCATGTTCTCCTTCCCCTCTTTATTTAGCTGCTGCCTTCTACACACAGTGAAACGTTCTGTTCAGCTCGGTTCTCTGTGGTTTACGGTCTGCCAGGCTTCACACCAGAGAATTGTCCTCCACTCGTACGAGACACTGAGTCATAAATACTGTTCAACATGTACTATTCACAACCGGGGGTGGGCCTGACTGGACCGGGACTACCGAGGATAATCTGTTTACGATCACCCTGAGATCTTCTGTAAGCGTCAGCAGGAACAAATCAACCTCAAAACTGGCCTGTAGCGTGGGCCAGGCATTCGAGTCTTCATGATGGAGTGTTCCCCAAGGACAGACACTAATGCTTACACTGCTTATTATAAATACACTGAATTTAAAATATCACTCATTTTTTGTCTTAAATCCATTTATCCTCATTTAAATTCAACTTTCTTCACAGCCGAAACGGCCATCTGAACACCGCTGTCCAGTTACTTATGGAGCTCTACATGTGAGGTATCCATCAGACCTGTTTATTAGCAGCACTGGTCTCCTTCCAGTACCAAGCTCTGTAGGAGAGGTGGCCCCCATGCACCTCCTTTAGAGTGTCGTCTTGATCGCTCAGCCATAACACCATGCTGTTTTTCGTCAGGTTTATTTGGGGAGCACATCTGTCAGCTGTGGAACAGTTACAGCAGATTGTTAGAGACGAGCACAGATGACTGTGTAGGAGCACATGAACCACAAATCAGGAGGCTTACTGTGTTTGCACTGGATCCTCTCTGACTGTTCCCAATCTGTAGTTTGGCCTGCCGTCTCCGCTCGAATGCGGAATATCTTCCCATAGAAATCTTCACCTTGGAAGCTGAACTGGGACTGATTACAGCCACACACATGATACCACTCCTGTGCTGGTACCCTGTGGCAACAGAAAAAGGGAATCACTGATTATAAAACAGATAGAAAGTCCATGTGAAAATGTAACAGATTTGTGTATGGGACCTCCCAGATAGACCCCCAGTAGAGAGGAGCGTCTGATCTCTGCCCCCAGGTACAGGCAGCTCCCAGTTTCCACCATCCGAGCCACAGGAGGCACCTTCACTACACACCCCTGCCTCTCCCGGACCATTTCCAGGAGCTCAGCAGACGGAAATCTAGGGGTCACGGTGCTCATTACATGTCCTGCACCTGACAGCCAGCCGCTGTCGCCTTTGTCTGCAGTGGGGCCGTGAAGGTGAAACTTGGACTGACAAGAACCGGATGGTCTTCAGCCACGAATCCAGGTTCTGTCTGTAGCACTCTACAAGCGTGCAGGACAAACAGGCCCAGCTGCAGCATCTGTGGGCAACTGTGCCGCATAATGCCATATGGAACCCATATGCCTCCATGCACAACCGTATTTCATCTTGTATCCAGGCTAGAGGGGGGACCCAATAAGCTTCCCCCCCTATCTAATTCTGTAATCACTCACATATAGAAGATTCAGTCTATTCCGTCAGGGCGGTCCTGTTTTTGTGAATGAGTATATATTGCTATCCGAATAAATACCAGCATTTTCACCAGACGCTTTAGAGAGATGTGTTTGGAGTGAATCGTTCTAGAATGCTGGGGGTTAACTGCAGCGGAGTCCACAGACCTGCACAGAAAATACAATTTTCCAGAAATAATTCTAAGAATTCGGCAAAATGAGAGAACCTCCTTTTCCAAATGAAATGCTATTCATTTGGTTCAACACAACACAAAACCAGGTGAGTCCTGTATCCAAGAACCCTTAGGTGTAGAGTAAACTCTGTCAGAGAGAGTTCTCCTGCACAGCGATCACAGAAAACAAGAACCTTGCACCTTCCTTGTGCATCAAGCAGCACAGAAGCACCTTGTGTGACGCCTAACACGACATTGTGTGTATTGCCATGACGCTGAAACGTGGTACTGTGCAGCCCTACTTGTTAGCATGTCTACAGAGCTAAGAGAGCTGATAAGACACTACATCACGGTTCTCCTCCAGGTTCAGAGCCAGACAAAGCAATTACTCTCTACTAATCTATACTACAATTGGTGTAGCCAACCCATTAGCTCACTGAGGCTAACCTGCCGTGTGTTTCGTTTACGTGACCCGCTCCTCGCCGTCCTCTCCTCAACTTCTGCTGTGAGCGAACACTTGTGTAACAGAGGAATGATGTACGTCCCAGTGGTGAGTCAAAGCGGACGAGGCCAAGTTAAAAAAGAGAACTGAAAATTAGCGCAATGGTGGACGGCAACTGCGCTGGTCGAGTTCTAGCCTGCGTCCTAGTTCCCAAGTTAGAGCTGCCAAAACATCCGGTAGCACATTTTCACCCTTCAGGACACGAATGCAGCTCTAACCTGAGCTCCTGTGATCTTTCAGTGAGTTCTGAGATCTGGGTCTTGGTTGCGGATGGTCATATCACACGCGCTCTGATCCTGTAACCGCTTTCATGTCTTCATGTAGCGTCAGGGTGTTTAATGTAAATGAATGTCATCACCGTTCATTCCCAAACAACCAGCCTGATTCAGATACTACAGCACTGAACGGCTGGGAGCACAAAGCTCTTCACAAAAGTCCAAAGTCCTGGGGAGAGCACTGCATGGACTCGTCTGAATGGTGCTCGCTAGTAGATGTGTGCTCCTCTCTGCAAGAGTGAAACTAGATCTACATCGACACCATCTCCTGAACGGCTCATCTCAGGGTTCAGTCATTTTAACTGCGCATCAGATGAAGACTGTAACTCTGCACTGCGTCACAGATAACCAGGCACTGACAACACACACACACACACACAGAACTTACGAGCTGTACTCCACGGTGTAGGTCACATTCTCAGCTTTGGAAGCCTTCCACGACAGCACAGAGGACTTGACCTCAATGCCTTTAGGTGGCAGTAGTTCAGTCGACCATGCTGAAACAAACAGAACAGACAAACACGAGACTCATTTAGTCAAAGCGGATACTTTAATCTGGAATTCTACAAATCAGCCAGTGTACACGTAACTCCCTAACGCTGTAGTATGGTTCCTCAGCGTCTGTCCTGAGCTTGGCGAGCGTCTTCATGTAGTCTGTGTGTGGGGTTTTACCCTCCTTTATTTTTTATTTGTTTTGGTACTTAATAATACATCTGATCGTCCGTTTGGCAAAACCTGGGTTCTCAAACTTCACACAACACTAAATAATTCTCCGGTTATGGACTGAGATGACATACGGTGCGATATCACCTTTTTCCAAACGCAAAAAAACATCTGTTTTAAGAAATGAGATGTTCTTTCAGTCATTTCTATCACAGTAAATGTGAAGCAGACTCACTCACTAACACAGCATACAAAACCTTACATCACATTTAGATAAGGAAATATAGATACAACACCGCAAAACCATGCTGGATCAATTTTCCCTCCACCCCCAGGGTTTACTACGGCAGGGCATGAAACGGGATGTTGGATAAAGCAGTCAGAGCACGACAGCAACAAGAGAAGCAGCGAGTTGTTGTGATTGTGCACCGCTGACCGGACACGACGCAAGTACGGACGTTATCTTGCGGCTGTGTAAAGTGTAACTCTCCTGTCAACAAACAGCAGAACCTAAAATCATACCAGAACCACATACACAACAGTCATGAATACACAGTCGCAGCCGTGTGTGCAGGTGAATGGTCAGGTTACTCGTCCCTCACACAGACATGGGCAGGACGTGTGTCGCACTTTAGAGTCGAGTATAAACAGGCCCAGGGATACGTCAATCTGCAACCAGAAACTTCCTCATTAAACCAACACCAAACACGCGCACACAGCTAAACAGCCTGTACACAGGGTACAGCTCTAACAGCTGGATGCAGCAGGTCATGATCAAGGCTGTACGACCAGGGATACATCTCAGAGGGGACCTGAACTGAGTGATAAATATCAGCATTATTATTAATTAATGAGATGATAATGAAATAAAACCATCAGATGTTGTTTTGTTGATGTTGGTTTGTTGTTGTGTAATAAGACAAGTCTAATAAGAGTACAGACAAGCACATCGGTGAGCAACGTCCACTGGACACTCCGCCTAGCAGCCTGACTGAACATGTCTGACCCAGTAAACCAGTCCGATTATGAAACCCTAAACCGTTACAGAACAGACTCAATAATATTTACACACAACCACAACGTAGCTACAGAACCAAAATGGTGGACTATGCGGAGAAACCCAGCGTTCCAGGCTGGGAAGGGGATGCCGGTATATGGTTGATGTTCATCTATACACCAGGCTGAAGTTCTTAATCCAGCCTCTTGATCCAATGCTCCATTCCACCTTAAATGCTGCGCTACAATGTCCTGCAGCACCATTTAAGGTGGAACAGAAAATTCCCAAAACATGCTGGAGAACATTCAGCTCTCGGAATAACTTTAATCCTGCAGTCTGCACATTTCACTCCGGACAGTTTCCCAAACAATAACAAGATGCTGAAGGGTTTATGTTTATTCTGCTTGGCAGTAATACGCCACTGTAGTAAATGGTTCTACAGAGTCACGTCACATTACTATGACCACCAGAGTAATATCCAGAGTAACCACGTGTGCAGCACAGACAACAGCTAGACAGGGCTGGGAGGGACTCAGTAAGGTCCTGGTAGGTTGTCACAGGTATCTGGAGCCATGCTGACTGCAGTGCATCCCACAGCTGCTGGAGGGAGTGTGAGGGAGGAGCCATAGGGCAAACTCGACGATCGAGGTGGTCCCACAGATGCTCAACTGGGTTCAAGTCTGGGGAATTAGGGGGCCCAGGGTAGAACTCAGAAGTCTTGGTCATGCCCTTTCAACCAGTGTCGGACATTTCTAGCCGCCCAACCCGCCCCAGGGAGGACAGTCAGCATGTATGGCTGTATGGATGGAGTCATACCCAGATCAGCGGGTGAGTGGGCAGAGGGAATGCCACGAAAACGTGACTCCCGCCATCCAAAGTAGGAAGTGGTCATAAGAATGTGACTCGACTGTGTATCTAGCACCAAAAAGGGTTCTGCGCTTATTACAAGCTTGTGGAAACAGAAGAACCATTTTTGGTGCTACAGAAAGCCTGTACGGCTCAATATGTATATTTACGTGTATTATTTTGAACTAAAATAAAACAGTAAAGCTCCGAAGTCGCAGTACAGATGATGTTCTACCACAAAACAGAACGAAACAAAACACAAAAAAGAAAATAAGTAACTAAAACTGAAACGAAACGTAGAAAGCAGAAAAGTAGACTCCTGTACTAACTAATAGACTAGAACACACTCTAAATAGTTACCTCGAGTTTGGAACCTAAAACCTACTAAGCCACTCCGAATGATTATGTTCACATCCCAGTGACTGAATTATGCCTACAAGGTTCTGGAAATTTGGTGGACTTCCCCCTTTAAAGCTCAGTGGCTGTAAACAGAACCAGTGTGGTTACTTTAGTAAAGAACCCCCGAAACAGAAAATATCTTTTTGTGAAGTGTGTGGTAATAAAACACCTTTAATACACAAGTTATATAGGAGCCTGTAGTCGCATACACTCAGAACCACGGAGTTTATAAGCCTCACAACCTAATTAGGCTAAATTAGCGGACTGAGCTAACTAGTCAGCGGTTGGCTAGCTAGCTAACTAGCCTGAAATTAGGAACATTATCAGCGATTTTGATTGAAATAGACCATATTTAACAGCTAAGCTCATTTTCCCCCATCTTAATCTACACCTTTATGAAGTTTTTAAACGAGGCTGAAGTTCGTTTATTAGCCGAACTCTCCGTTCCACCTTAAATGGAAGCGCCCGGTTGTAACTGCTGCACCATTTAAGGTGGAACGGAGAGTTGGACTAACAAGCTAACTTTAGCATTTAGCTGCAGTTAGCAAACTTACCGCGGCGGACAACCAAGACGAATAACCAGGTCATGAATGTAGTTTTCCAATATCCACGATCCATAGCGAAGAGTTTATGGATCAGTTACAAACGCCATGGCTTGGTTTTGGCACGGTGGAGAGCTCCTGTTCTTCCTTCTCCTTCTTCAGCTTCGTCGGGACTGACAGACAGCCCCCTCACGCAACAAACTAGCTATGCTAAGCTAGCAGGTTCCGCTATGAACAAAAAGCGAAAATGCGGCTCTTTTCTCCACCATAACTCGACTTATTTATCCAGTTTAAAGTCTGATCTGGTCGTGATGAGGATGGAGTAGCCTGTACAGGGACGCTGGTGCTGGTGGAGCTAGCTAGCCTGTGAATCTCAGTGTGTGAGAGTGAAGTACAGTTAGCACCTCTCGCTCTTTGCGGTTTCTGTGGGCTGAAGTGTTAACCGTGATGGAGTAGGATGTGTTGGAAACCCCGTCTGCTCAGAAGTCTCGCGTGATTTCACGGTGCTTCATCTTTAGGTTTCCGTAATTGAGTGCTTCAGATGTTAGCAGCTATTGCTAATGTAT
>JAVGWN010003869.1:0-10023 GCA_034552555.1 Semaprochilodus insignis | reverse complement strand
TGTCCTCCATGAGTCATCCTGTTAGTGCAGCACCATTGGCAGACGGCTGCACCACGCTGGACCACATGTACACAGACCGTTACCACGACTGTCCTTAACACCACGTCACCGTCACCAAAGACTGCAATGGTGTCGTACCAGACTGTCATGGAGTGACTCAGAACGGCAGCGGGTCATCTTCAGTGACGAGTCCAGATTTTGTCTTGGTGGAGACGACCAACGAATCCGTGTGTGGAGGCACCGTGGTCAGCACCAAGATGAACGGTCTGTTGTCACACGTCCAGAAGGCCTGGTGTCACTCCACCTCCACCCCTACCGCACCATCTGCAGGAACTGTGTGAGGATATTCAAGCTGCATGGGATGGATTATCACAGGACTCCATAAGGAACCTCCTGGAGTTTCTCCTGTCTCCCAGCTACCTGATTAGGTTACCTGGTAACAGGTCAGTAAGATGATTGGGTATAAAGCCCCTCCCAGAGAGGCGGGGTCTATCAGAAGTAAAGATGGGGCGGGGTCACCACTCTGTGAAAGACTGCACCACTACATAGAGCAGCTGTTCAAGAAGAACGTTCTTCAACGGAACCCTCAGACGGCACTGCATTTAAAACAGACCCGGTTCTGTAGTGGAACCACTGCATGGGATCAGGAACACTTTCCACAGAGTGGTGTTAATAGAAGAGCTGCTGAACACAGTGCTGAACACCGACTCGTCCCGACCCGAACCATCAGATTCAAAATCACGATGTCAGTTTCAGCATCTGATGTGTCGTCTTCATGCTCTTCAAATCATTCCCACATCGTCACATCCTGTTACTATTCCGCACAGCGTTCCGGCTCTTTCGGAATCGGGCTTATACGTTAACATTGTTCCACACTGTGGTGTTAGTGTCTCTCACACTCCTGCTTCTCTGGCAAGTGTATGACATTGGCCTCCATAGCACCCCCCCCCCATCTGCTACACACACACGCACGCACACACACACACACAGAGTTGGAGAAAAAGCCTGTCCTTCACATTCTCACACACAGGCGCTCTTTTGTCTTCCTGCTCCGTCTCCCGCTCTCCCCCATGTGTGTGTGTGTGTGTGTGTGTGTGAGGGGTGTCAGAGCTGAACTGAATCCCAGCATACCATTCTATGTCTTTTGTGTGTGTGAGTGTGTGTGTGTGTGTGTGTGTGTGTGTGTGTGTGTGTGTAAAGCAGAGAATCGGGGCCTGTTCCTCTTTCCCGTGACTAAACTCTTAACTCCCCCTTTCTGAGGGGTCTGGCTGGGAGCCCCCCGTTCTACAGACTGCTCTTTTAGTACAGTCACCACCCCAACACACACATACACTGCTCTTTTGGTGGGTGCAGACTGGTGGAGCTTCTCTCTGGCTGTTCTCCAACATCTACCACTCTTACTGTCACACTGACACACTGTCCCATACACACACACACACACACAGACAGACACACACACACAAACACACAGACACACACACACACAGACACACACACAAAAAAACACACACACACACACACACACACACACACAGTGGCTGGCAGGTGATGAGGATCCAGTCAGGGTTTTAAACTAGACTAAGTGAAAGTTAATGTTCTGGACGGGTTCCTCTCTGAACCCGACTCCGGAGGACCAGCCGAGGGAGGTGTGGGGTGCTTCTTTCAGGTCAGCCCTGGAGCTGTGAGGCTAACAAGCAATGAAAGCTCATAACCCTCTAATTAGCATTGTGCTAACTGGATACCCAAATCATCACCTGCCTCGAACAGAACCTCTGGAGCCGCCATGCATGGGTTGGACTATCACAGGACACCATCAGGAACCTCTACAGCTCCACGCCGAGACGTCTGGCGCGTTGGGTTAGCAAACACGGCGGCCCGACGCCATACTGAGAGACAGACTTCTGTATGTGTAGCTCAATAAATATGGATCATATCAGTCTAAATTTATCATCAGTGATCCTGGTAACCTTTATCTCCCTTCCCAACAGCATTCCCAATCCCACACCTCCTCCTGGGAGCAGCTGTTCCTCTGATGATGTAACTCGGCTGCATGTATTCCGTTACTATCCTGGGTTCTCCTATCGTTTGGAGTTCGACACGCTGCATTATGTCAATGACCCAATATTAATGAATGGCCCTCCACAGAAAAGCGCCTCCGTGATGGACACTGAACTGACCACTGCAGCAGGACAGACCCTGTTACTCACATGTCCTAGTCCGGGAACATCAATCCAAAGCATCCCATTGTCACGCTGTAACAGCCTGGAATTCAACAGCCCTGACCTGGAGGGCTGGCCTGGATTTAGGAACACTGCAACGGAATCCGGAAATCAAACCACCACCCGGATGTGCGGAGGCAGGAATTACTACCTTCTCCCTCTTTGTGTGGGACCCGCAATCAATCAGACACAGACAACAGCGAAGCCGCGCTCACAGGAGATCCTACCGCCGAGTCCGTGGGGAAGGATCAGTACCATCAGGAGCGGATCAGACCCAGTACGTATCCTCTTCATCGGATCCGTATTCCTATCACCAGCTTATTAGGGGCGTAGAACGCATCACCTGATTTATCAGGTACAGCCAATTACGCTACATCACAGGTGTTTAGGTCGTTCTTGGTTCGGGTTCTAAGTGGGTTCTCTCTGAGTGCTGCTCGGTTCTGTAGAGTTTTGAGGATTCACTGGAGTTTAAAAGCTGATTTCCAGAAATCTGTCTCAGTGTTTGATGTTCTAGATAAATAGAACCAGGAGCGTATCTGATATGCCTGAGTATATAGTACTGGGAACCAAGTGGGCTGCTGTGAGTTCGCACGTGTGCATGCCTGCATGCTTGCGGGTGTGTGAAGCCCAGCCCTACCACTACGCCCCGAACTCCATTCACCCTTCACATGGCTAAGATTACCATGACAACCAGTCCCGGCTTGCCTTTCAGCCTGGAGCCTGTAACCTAGCAACAGGGCAAGAGTGTAACCCCCAACAAAGTTCCCACCTCGCCCCGCGAAAAAGACCCACGGTGCGAATGGGCGAGAGACGGCGAGAGTGAGAGAGCAGCAGCGCGAGTGCCGGAGAGCGCCTAAGGGCTGACGTCATCGAGCACCAATAAACATGCAGCCATGTACACAAGCGATCACTCGCTCTCGCACCATCGCCAGCGCCTCACAAACACCTCACACTGCCAGCGAGAGAGAGAGAGAAAGAGAGAGAGGGAGGGGAACACAAGAGAAGAAACAGCATTCCAGAATGATCCCGAAAAGCGTCTCCGGAATCAGGGAACACGTGTGTAGCCTAGTTCTCAGAGGGACTAAATCCTCCGGACGTCTGGTTCCCATCACCGCTAGGGGTTGGGCAGACTGCTCAACGTGTCGGCGTTACTTGCCGCGATGAGGCTTGATGTTGACTGGTCATGTGACTATGACACCAACGACATGGACACCTCAGAGAAGACAGCAGGTCTTAGGGTCCGTATCTCCGGTTTTCCTAAAGGCTGGCGCGCGAACCACAGGCGCCCCCTAATGTGAACAACCACTGCCAATTCCCTTGCACGTCCACATACTTTGCCAAAAAGCCCAGTTCTGATTCTGATGATCTTTACTAGCCACCATCTCAGCTAGCGATCGTACTGATTCATGCTAAATGCTAACGTTAGCGTTAGCTTGTGTCCGTCTGCTCTGTGGACTGGGGGAGTAGACTGGATGCTTCTTGCTAAGAGGCTGAAGCAACGGCGCTGCGCTAGCGTAATAGACTGGTTCCGTTCTGTTCAGCTTGAAATGATCCCAAACCGTCGCTGTGTTCTCTCTCTCTTGTTCTCCATTTTGCAATCCATCCCTTCTTCACGTCACTAGCCCACAGCGTAAGGGCGGTACGCAACAGTCATCCGTGTGGGACACCGCGAGCTGTATGTAGTAATATGGAGTAAACTCTGCTTAATGGTCTCCAGTAACCGAGTTACTCGGGGCATTGGTTCAGTCATACACATGTAGGTTCTGGTGGTTCTGGATAGTAAATAAAAGGTCTTTATTTCCATGCAGACATCACAGCTCCTGGTTCTCATCACCAGCACTGTACACTACGGTGTTCCACATCAGACCACACCGAAATGACATTGTTTACAGGTGAGACAGGAAGTTGGTAACATCCGTGGAATTTCACACCTTGAATAATCACACACAGAGGAACATCTCCGACGGTTCAGTATTAGAACATGAGCAGGAGAACATCTGCTTCCCTGTTTCTTAGTACAGCATTACCTCAGTGTGTCAGTCACACGGTTAGGGTGCTCTACCATGTCATATCTGAGGTTCTAACAGCTGTGACACTGCCAACACTCAGAGGCTGGTCCTAGTTTAGCTGGCACCTTCGGTTCTAGGGCTCGAGTTCTGTGCTTCTTTCTGCCTCGTATGTATTTCTCAGAGTGAACCACCAAGTTCGTTGTTGCTGGGCTGAAGAAGCCAAATGGTAGTCAAAAGTAACCATGGCAACCATGTGACTAATGAGGATTTTGCATGTGAGATTTCACTGGAACGAACACGCACACACTCACCGCCTGACTCACCGGTACTATTACTACAGCCTCAAATACACGGGCTCCTACAGGGTTCCTGCTTCGGAGGTGCAGGTCTGAGAGAACACTAACTAGTGTAGAACCTTCACATCAGGTGGAACATCTACATTCTTCACCTTCTATTTTTAAAGAACCCTCTATTGAAACTGGTTCTTCTGCGGCAGCACTCCACTGTGGTGTGTGGCAAACCTGGATCTGAAGCTGTGAAGAGTCCAGAACCAAAGGAGAACCTGACCTGAGACGCTTGCCATGTAGTTCAGTACAGGTAGTTAATATCCATACAACAACTACCCTAACAACACCCAGCAAAGAACAGACTGGCACATCAGTCTGGCGCGCACACACACACACTGGGGGGCAGCCAGCACACTGGAGAGGTGGGCAGCCCTATCCACAGTGCTCCGGGAGCAGTTGGGGGTTAGGTGCGTTGCTCAAGGGCACTTCAGTCGTGTCCTGACGGGTCAGGGAATCGAACCACCAACCCTCTGGTCACAAGGCTGGTTCCCTAACCTCCAGCCCACGACTGCCCCATGACTGTAAGGAGGCGATTTCCTCGTGTCCCCCCGCAGGTAGGTTCACAGAGCCGAACGCAGTCCCGCGATGAGCACACCTCGGGACAACCCTAACAAATGTGGGTGGGAAAACAGACTTAGGCCCAATCCCAGTTCTTACTTTTACCCCTCCCCCTTGTTTTCGAGTGCAACCCTCCTCCCCCTTGAGACTGAGTTATAAGGGACAGTGGTTGAAATCCCCCCCCTATGAAATGGGACGACCCTTCAAGTTTTACAGTCTTCAGTTTTACACCTCAATCAGTCTAACGAGTCACCAATAAACAAGAGCACAAACAGAACCTACATGGCTTCATTAACAGGCTGCTAGCGGAGCTCTGTAGGCGGCCCTGCCGGTCTGCAGTGACAGCAGAGGAGGGTGGAGTTCAGCTCCGCCCTGCTTAAACACATTTAGGGCATCATATGCCTTCAAAGGGGGGGGGGGGCAATTATTTATTATCACCACCAAGAACTCTTCAGTGATATGAAGCTGAACTGAGCTCTTTAATCTCCAGCTTCATGATCCAATTTCCCCGTTCCACCTTAAATGATGCAGCAACCTCAGCTACCAGAACGTAACTGCTGCACCATTTAAGGTGGACCAGGAGACTCTATTAGGTAGCGCCGAGACATCAGTGTATTACTAGTGAAACTGACCATAAAACACTCATGTTTATGGGTCTCTCTGGTCGCCTGTGCAGCCATCTTCCCGATGAGCCACAGGGAATTCTGGGAATTTTCTCCTAAGGCTCCGTTCGGAGTGTGCCTCTGAAAAATTTCAGTCTGAAGAGCCATGTGGCCCTAACACTTTGTAGCCATGCTCCCACTGCCCTGCTCCCGCCACCCTGCTCCCACTGCGCTGCTCCCGCCACCCTGCTCCAACTACCCTGCTCCCACTGCCCTGCTCCCGCCGGCCTGCTCCCACCGCCCTGCCCCCACTGACCTGTCAGGCGCACATCCGCTCACTCCAGTATTTCACTTTAATCCTGATGCTTCTCTTCTCTTAAACCGACAGATGTCTTTGCCCATGGAGAACTCCCCCCAGATGTGGTTACCACACACACACACACGCACACACACACACACACGCACACACACAAAACTAAAAGGTCAGTCGGTCGCTTCCTGCCAGCACCATGTTGAATGCTCCATTAGCTAATGACTGGCCAAAATATGTTTCTACACACACACACACACACACACACACACACACACACACACACACACACAGAGCACAGAGTATGGAGGGTCTGAAGTGGTCCACATCCTTACCTATCTACAGAAGGCGGAGGATATGGCATGCTGTGTCAGGCCACATCAGCATAATACGCTAAGGAGGAGCTAGCCCGCCTTGGTGTGTTTTGGCCGTTAGCGGCGACGCTATGCTAATGCACGACTGAGTGAATGTAGGCCATGCTGCTATTTTTTCCCCCATTTTGTATCTTCAGATGGAGAGAAATCCTCTGAGCTTAACGAGCACAGTCACGACGCATCAGCTCACATCAGCACATCAGCTCTCACACACACGCTCACCCCCTCAGCCCGGCCTCGGAGCGCTACAGGACCCCGGAGTCTCGCCACGCTTGGAGGACAATACAGATTCCCCAGAACAGTGCGGGCCGATCGGGTATGTGCTTGTACTCACGCAGTCCTCACTACGTAGGAAAACCAGTAGGCCTGGGCCAATAGGAGGTATGGAATACTGAGTACTCGAAATATGGAGTACTCAAATACTCGGATACTCCTTCTCAATACCATCCATAAAACCATAACGCAATTTTTAAAGGAGCGATTGTGTAAGATGATCCAACCTGTTAAACTCATACTATAGATGAACCACAGGGGAGAACACTCCTCCGCCTCCTCCTCCTCCCTCTTCACTCCTCACCAGTCTAGAAGAAACATTCCGAGTTCACCAGCAAACTTCCTCCTTTTCCCTGTACTGTCCTGCAGGGAGATAATATGGTCCTATAGAGAGACCATACTGTCCTCTAGAGAGATGGTACTGTCCTGCAGGCAGACTGTACTGTCCTGTATCGAGAACAGATTGTGTCGTAGAAAGACTGTACTGTACTGTCCTCTAGTAAGGTGGTACTGTCCTGCAGGGAGACGGTACTGTCCTACAAAGAGACTGTACTGTCCAGTAGAGAGACTGCACTGTCCTGTAGAGAGACCATACTGTCCTGCAGAGAAACCATATTGTCCTATAGAGAGACTGTACTGTCCAGTGGAGAGCCTATACTGTCCTGCTAGGAGACTGTCCTGTAGAGAGGTTGTACTGTCTACCAGAGATACTGTACTGTCCAGCTGGGAGACTGTACTGTCCTGCAGAGAGGTTGTACTGTCTACCAGGGAAACTGTACTGTCCAGTAGAGAGACTGCACTGTCCTGTAGAGAGACCACACCGTCCTGCAGAGAAAACATATTGTCCTATAGAGAGACTGTACTGTCCAGTAGAGAGCCTGTACTGTCCTGCTGGGAGACTGTCCTGTCCTGTAGAGAGGTTGTACTGTCCTGTAGAGAGACCATATNGCTGGGAGACTGTCCTGTCCTGTAGAGAGGTTGTACTGTCCTGTAGAGAGACCATATTGTCCTATAGAGAGACTGTACTGTCCAGTAGGGGCCTGTACTGTCCTGCTGGGAGACTGTCCTGTCCTGTAGAGAGGTTGTACTGTCCAGTAGAGAGCCTGTACTGTCCTGCAGGGAGATCTACAGTGGACCATGAATACTAATTCTTCCCACTGAGCTACAGATCATATATCATGCCTGTCCTCGTATCGGGTGAGGGGGCAGGACTACAGTAACTGTCTGGCCAAATCAAAGACCTTGTGTGACCCTTCGCGCAGCCCTGACCTAAACGATTTAATCAGACACGGTTTTAGAAATATCGGCTCTTCAACACGAGCCTCATGAAAGGTCGCTCCTCACTTCAGCGATATCTGGCAAAGCACTTTGTGACACAGCAATCTTCAGGTCTGAACAGACTCAGTTCCTGGACGCGTGTTGCTCTGTACGGGTCTGATGGTCCTCCCCAGAGTGTTCTGTAGTTACTCATCACACATCTGGTGTACTGCACATTCCTCAGCTCAGACCAGAAGCCTCCCATAACAGGCACACAAACACAAGAATCTATTCAACCCAGAACCACAGCTCGGGTCACAGTTCGCCGCGAGGAGCGAGCGCCTTGCCAGAGACCGCTAAACTGCAGCGAGGCCGAGCTGTCAATCGTTCCACTAGAGCGAAGCACTCTGGGTGCTGCGTGGGTGTGTCTCCCACACTATCCCATCCCGGCAGTATAAGCAGAGGAGGCGTTATGCAATAGAGGTCAAAGGTCGGAATGGGAAGGAAACAGTTTGGCAGCAGTGCAGGATTTTTTGCCATTTCAAATGGAGAATTAAAGAAACATCGGAGAACATCCATACCAGTCATACCTGACCCTTATGGATCTGCTCATAGGAACCCGAGCAGCCGGAGCAGCCTTTAAATCCGCTCTATTACCAAAGTAATGGGAACCATATTAAACTACCGCACAAACGAGGACGGGCCTTATCACTGCACCTGACTGACCCAACAGCCACGATTACAGACATCCAGCGAGCAGTGGTGTCCTCCATGAGTCATCCTGTTAGTGCAGCACCATTGGCAGACGGCTGCACCACGCTGGACCACATGTACACAGACCGTTACCACGACTGTCCTTAACACCACGTCACCGTCACCAAAGACTGCAATGGTGTCGTACCAGACTGTCATGGAGTGACTCAGAACGGCAGCGGGTCATCTTCAGTGACGAGTCCAGATTTTGTCTTGGTGGAGACGACCAACGAATCCGTGTGTGGAGGCACCGTGGTCAGCACCAAGATGAACGGTCTGTTGTCACACGTCCAGAAGGCCTGGTGTCACTCCACCTCCACCCCTACCGCACCATCTGCAGGAACTGTGTGAGGATATTCAAGCTGCATGGGATGGATTATCACAGGACTCCATAAGGAACCTCCTGGAGTTTCTCCTGTCTCCCAGCTACCTGATTAGGTTACCTGGTAACAGGTCAGTAAGATGATTGGGTATAAAGCCCCTCCCAGAGAGGCGGGGTCTATCAGAAGTAAAGATGGGGCGGGGTCACCACTCTGTGAAAGACTGCACCACTACATAGAGCAGCTGTTCAAGAAGAACGTTCTTCAACGGAACCCTCAGACGGCACTGCATTTAAAACAGACCCGGTTCTGTAGTGGAACCACTGCATGGGATCAGGAACACTTTCCACAGAGTGGTGTTAATAGAAGAGCTGCTGAACACAGTGCTGAACACCGACTCGTCCCGACCCGAACCATCAGATTCAAAATCACGATGTCAGTTTCAGCATCTGATGTGTCGTCTTCATGCTCTTCAAATCATTCCCACATCGTCACATCCTGTTACTATTCCGCACAGCGTTCCGGCTCTTTCGGAATCGGGCTTATACGTTAACATTGTTCCACACTGTGGTGTTAGTGTCTCTCACACTCCTGCTTCTCTGGCAAGTGTATGACATTGGCCTCCATAGCACCCCCCCCCCATCTGCTACACACACACGCACGCACACACACACACACAGAGTTGGAGAAAAAGCCTGTCCTTCACATTCTCACACACAGGCGCTCTTTTGTCTTCCTGCTCCGTCTCCCGCTCTCCCCCATGTGTGTGTGTGTGTGTGTGTGTGTGAGGGGTGTCAGAGCTGAACTGAATCCCAGCATACCATTCTATGTCTTTTGTGTGTGTGAGTGTGTGTGTGTGTGTGTGTGTGTGTGTGTGTGTGTGTGTAAAGCAGAGAATCGGGGCCTGTTCCTCTTTCCCGTGACTAAACTCTTAACTCCCCCTTTCTGAGGGGTCTGGCTGGGAGCCCCCCGTTCTACAGACTGCTCTTTTAGTACAGTCA
>JAVGWN010003868.1:0-10023 GCA_034552555.1 Semaprochilodus insignis | reverse complement strand
CTCACCAGACACTTTTAAATTAAATTATGTCAAATGTCAAAAACTGAAAAATTACCAAAAATAGAGATTTGTTTTTTTTCGTTAAACGACTGAAAGCATTCCAATATTCTACTTTTCACTCAATTTGTTAATATCAATTTGTCATTTTCATTTGTTACTATTAATAAGACATAATTATTTATATCATTTATATATATATACAGTACATGTATTTTTATGAGCAGTCTCATTGGTCTGCGCTGGTCTATGGTGCATGATCTCTGCATGGTCTATGGTGCCATCAAGTGGTTGATATGAGAATTACACACCAACACCAAATCAAGACTGCTCACTTTCCTTTCACTTATCAGTTAATAGCATGTACAGTGTGGAAGAAAAATGCTGTGCTAAAATGCTGTGCTAAAGTACTTTATTTAGTTTATTTAAAAGCAAACAGAAAAAAGTGAGAAAGGTAATAACAGAAATAGAATAATAGAACCAATATTTTCAAATGACCATTATTTTCACCTCTTATTCAAAATCTAAACCTATCAGTAATAACCTATCTGTATATACTATATGTCATGGCCCTTTACCCACTTCACCTTCTAACCCACTGAAAAACAATGTGTTTTGAGAGTTGAACATTTGGGTTTGTTGATCACTAGTGGTAGTGTCACTGCACACCTCACCATGAAGCTGAGATGTGCATCTTGTTCCAGTTCTCTGGAAACTAATTTAAATGGAGCAGCAGTTTCATCCTGGTGGCCATGATACATTTGTAAAGAGGCAGTTAGCTGATTGCAAACCTGATAAACCTGCTAAATGGTGCTAAAAGCTTTATTTCATTAAAACTATACGATTAGAGGAAAAAACGGGTTTGATTTACCACTTTCTCACTGTGATGCTTGCCAGAGTTAGTCCTCTGACTCTGAATGGGATACACATGGCTGTACAATCCAGTAAACCGGCCAAACAGAGCGTCCATTTTCAGGTCATGTTGGTATTACTTGAGAGCATCTGCATCCTGTTATTGGGCATGGTTTCAACACCTTCAGCAGACACGCCCACAGCATTTCAGAGCAGAGAACAGAGGACTTATTTTTTCACTGTTCTAAAATCTAATTTATATACGTGGCAATTTTTATTTTTCCATATTATTCAAATCCGAACCTGAATTACAGCACAGTATTTATTATATACAGTCAACTTCAGATATATTGGCACTAAATTCAATTCAACTTTATTCTCAATGTACCAATACAGGGTGTACGGTATATGAAACACTATCAGGCTGATTCTCCAGGGCAAAGATAAATTAGTCAGTAACAGTGCAGAGACATAAATACAGAGACACAATACAAGATGTGCAATATAAGATGTGCAAGAGCAGGTAAAGTCCAAACAGCTGTTAGCAGGAGAGTGAAATACAGCTAGTGTTAAGTGTACATATTAGAAAGTACAGTATGTAGAAGTAGCCAGGTGTGCAGTTAAGTATGTGCAGGTAAGTATGTGGTTGTAAACAGTAGATGTATATGTGATAGTGTTCAGTGCAGGTGGTGAGAATAGCAGCTTAATGTTCAGGTAAACAGCTAAAACAGCCATACAGTTTACAAATACACAGCTCAGATGTCCAAGTCTACAGGTCTAGTTAAGGTGAATACAGTCATGTGAGCTAATGGAGCCTAGTGTGTACTTGCTGAGGTGGCATGGGCTAGATGAATAACAGTCCATAGTGTTGTAATCATGATCTGGTAGGTGCTGCCGGTATGACCAGTTTGACAGCTCTAGGCTAAATACGCTAAAATTAACCAAAAAAAAAGAACCACAACGCGATGATTCAGTGCAATGATTCAGTGCAATGATTCAGTGCGATGATTTGGCTCCCCAAAGCATTTCTCAGTATTTTCTAGTCACTGGCAAGAATGGCAGCTCTCAGCCTTTCTCTGTAGGGTTCAACAAGGTTGGAGAACACTTGTGGAGAGATCTTGAGCCAATCTTCCATACAGAGGATTTCCAAATCGATTCAGTTGAGACCACAGATGTGGAAGCTTTAGGACAAGTTCTGCCAGAAAGCCTCCAAAGCTACGTCATATACTCAATGATTTCCCTGACCAATCACCAGCTGCCACCTGTCTTTAAAAGGACTTACGTACCTGTTCTGCTGCTTTCAGGTGCCGATGGTTTGAAGTTCCCCTCTTTACTCCCTAGCACCACAAGGTTAGCCCATGACCAGGGTCTCAGTGCTTCTAGACCTGGGTCAAGGACAAGGCCAATGTTATCTTTCAGACTCTTGTTCTGTGCTATAGAGGATTAAACTATCCTTCACTTCTGCCTTCGGAGTCTTTCCCAACAGAATTTCAGTCAGGCCCAAACGTTCTGGTACTGACATTAACAAGACCCAAAGCATCAAAGAGCCACCACCATATTTTATCATGGGAACAAGATGCTATTCTTTGTACTCTGTCCCTTTTTCTCACCCTATTTTTGGTCTCAGGAAGGACTTCTTTTGTGGAACTTGTCCCAAAAGTTCCTGGTCATGGAGGTGGCATCTCATTGTTGATTCTGAAACGGTGAAACTCCAGGATGCAACTAAACTTAGCAGCTGTGAAACTATGATGTCTGGGTTTCTCTTTGAGCCTCTTCCTCACTGTGGACTGGGGCAATACGTGGATACATCACCTTCCTTGCAAATTTTCAACTGTATTCGAGCTGAGAGCTCTTGGGTTTCACCCATGTTGATGGATGCCAAGGGGATTTGACCAGTGGGTTAACTCCAGTGAAACAGGAAGTGGTCAAGTGGTCAAGTGTTGCCTCTGGCTTGCTCACGGGGGGCTTGGACCCGGATTCCCTTTCCTATGTCTATACATGGACATGGACATGGCTTTTCTGTGAAGCTGCTTTGAGACAACGGTAGTTGTAAAAAGTGCTATACAAATAAATATTGATTGATTGACTGATCTTCTATTTTAAGAAATATTTTTTCCCCAATGACACACATTCCTTTGGCTTTGTTTATAGTATTCTTTTTTGAATTATTTGTATTGAATGAATAGTTAGCAGTTTCTCCAAACAAGGCATGTATTACATATAACCGATTAATGTTTTGCTCACTTTCTTGAGGCGTGCCGAGTCCTTATTCACAAAAAAGTTTAAAGTAAACAGGATCAATAACATTCATGCAAATGGCAATTAATAAATCAATCTTTAATTTGACATTGTCAGTGAGCAAGATAAACAAGAACTGAAAAGGTTACATTTCCATTAAAACAAATAAAGACCAAAAAAAAAAAGTACCAAAATTAATAGACAAAATAAAATAAAACTGATATACGAAAACAACAGCGGTGAAATATGGAATGAAAAAGAATGAAAATGGAATTAAGATAACAGACAACCGGAAAAACAAAAAGATTTTCAGTTTTCTTGGATACTTGGATTCCTGATACACATTCACATTATGAATTTCAAAATAATTTCAATGGACATGGTTCCAAGTATGCATGACTTTGTTTGTGTCATTTGTTTAGCTGTATTTAACTGTAAATTCCTGATTATCGCCACCAAACTCAGACTTACACTCAATCAGAGGGTTGACTGAGATGCAAGGAGAAGTTCCAGACTGAACGTGTGCAGTGAGTGATTGAAATTATGCATTTAAATGGACTAGATTATTACTGGATTATTCAATATGCTAGTAGAAAAAAATAGAACAGTAAAAAGAACTAAGATCAGATAAAACACATGCAGGCTGAGTGGAGATGGTTGGAAATTAGAGCTTGAAAATGGTGAAGTAACACCAGCATTAGCACTGAACATTAGAGTTTCCTGTAATATATTCCAGTTTGCTGGAACACTGTATCTAAGAGCATATATGTCTAATTGAAAAATACAAGCTCTAGCAACCTGACAGGTGATCCAGTTGCTACACTGAGTCTGATAAAAAATACTTTTATATACAGAGAGCATAGATGTGATATAAGATGGCATATGGCCAAAGAGTGCCTTATGAATAAAAAACACCTTTTTCATATAGTGTGCACTAATGAGTGGTGTAAGGGTCTCCAGTAATGAACCTCAGAGCAGAGTGATGGACTGAATCTAGAGGCTACTGGTAGACGTACGTCTATAGATTAGATCTCCATAGACCATGATAGATAGTAAGGTTGTCTCCACAACCGCTTCCTAGTATACATTGGGAATACATCTGGCATCGGTCCGCTGCAAGGTACTTAGGTTCAGTGACTCTCTCAGTACTGATTCCTGTCAGGGTGTTGAAATTCACAATGTTACAATCAATATTGGGGGGGGTTTGAAAAACATCTTCTTTGAATGTAAAAATGTTAATATTTGCTCATACTGAAGCAGTCTGTAAGACTGCAAGAGAAATTAAGTTTTTCTGCTGCTACATGAACATGAATGAGTCAGTTAAACAAAACTGAAAAGGGTCATCTGAATACAGAGGCACTTTGCCATTAGAAGTGCGGAAACCATTTACATACATAAATTAATAAGATGGACCAAGGACTGAACCCTGTGGGACCCCATTTGTTGGACGTTTAGGGAGCAGGTATGAACTACAAACTCCAAAATTAAGAGGATTTCACTTTCGTCAAACAATCATTGGATCCCGGGGGTTTAAATAATGCTGCTCTGAGCAGTCCATCGCAAATTTGCACCTGGTTGTAAAAGGTAAAGAAAACTCCACAGGGAGTCATTCACACATTATTAAACCAGCTGTACTTCCAACATCTCCACCCAGTTTTTGTGCGCTCCTCTACCGTTTGGTACAACCCTGACTCGAATGCTTATGCATGAGGGAGAGAAGCACATTCCGTGTTTTTCAATGCATGTGGAGCAGAAACCGCACGTTTAGAGTCGTGCTGCAGTTTTGCACGCTAACACGCTGGCAGAATGCATCTGAACTGCTTCGGAAACTGGTGCAAACCGGCCCAGACTCTCCAGCTTCTCTGATAGAAGAACCAGCTCCTGTTCCCCTTGCTCAATGACCTTCATGTTGTACACATCTACAAGAGATCACAGAGATTGGACAGTTCAGTTCCTCACTCTCATAATGGTATAACATGCATATTACATATAATAGTTACTGAGTTATACTTTTATTAAATACAGCATGAGCAGAATGTTGTTATTAGTGTGGACTGACCTGGTCAACAGACTATTGGAGTAATATTCAGAGACAGACTTTGACTTTTATACCAAAAGGTCATTTTGTGTAATTGTTTTAGTATTTTCATCCATTATAATTACAATTATATAAGTATTTACGTGAGTCACACATGCCATATATTATTGTTTTCAGGAGACTGTGTATATATAGACATACCATTATTTGACATGTCAATGCTAAAAGAATTTTGATATCAAAAATCCAGATGATTCGGTATGACAGTAGTAGTCACCCAGCACATATACTAAAAATGATTAGTATATATATATATATATATATATATATATATATATATATATATATACCCTCCTGTCTCTATTTATTTTGTGTATTTGTATATTATATATATATATATATGTTTATTTTGTATTTTTAGATAGTATGTATATTAATGTCGCTCTGCTGTAGAGTGAATTTCTGTGCCTCACCATTTCAATGCATGGACATGTTGTGCAAATGAGAAAAATAAACTTAAAGGTTTAACTTAAACGTGATATCTTTATGACTTTATGACAATTTTTGATCAACCTATCACCTGCAAATCTTGAAAGCATGAATATCAGCTAGAAATGTGTTGGTGGTTAATTATATTGCCTATTAATGTAAAGTTTAACAAAATAAGTTAAAAATAAATAATTAGCACAAGGCGGCCATGTTTTTAATTGATATTAAACATGCAGGACATGAATGGTGGTTGCTGGACTGGATTACTGGATTATTCTTCACTGCAGTTGAGTGAAATCACTCTGAACACAGAGGGTAAACACTGTGATGTCTGTATCGTGTTGCTATTTTAACCTTTTACTGGAGCCAAAGAGAAATCACACTGGGTAGGGAGTGTTCTGATATGTGTATGATGTCTGAAGTTGTGAAGGTTAGAAAGCAGCTATGCACTTCTAGAAGTTCTGTAAGTGAAGTTCAGAACTTTTAATAAGGCATTCGCTGTAAACTACAGCAACTGTGTGCGCCAGTACACACCTTCTGAATTCAGAGATGAAGCCTACAGGATGTCTGCAAGAAAAGCCAGCCCCTGTTCTCCTTGCTCAATGACCTGCATGTCCTATTCCACAGACATCAAGGAGATTGGACAGTTCAGTTACTCACTCTCATAATATTATTAATATTAGTACAACCACATACCTAACTACACACTTTGGTACCTCAGCATACTGTACTTTCCTACATGTACACTTACACAAAGCTGTATTTTGATCTGCATATCCTAACTGTACCTCAGTTCTAGTATTCAGATTCTGACATACAGATACTACTCTCTACACACTTTATGTTTTACCGTTAATGTTTATGCACATATAGTTTATTTGTCTTTGCACTGTACTATGTAAACACTCTGTATTTGAGTATGTACCTCCATGTCATCGTCATCATCATTATTCAAAGACAGGCTCTCCGTCTTCTCTGTTATAATAGCCAGGTCTTGGTCTCCTTGCTCAATGACCTCCATCTCCTCCACCTATTCCACAGAAATCATGGAGATTGGACAGTTCAGTTCCTCACCCTTATTATAATAATACTTTCATTTTGGTACTAAAGCATGAACAGCATGAACAGAATATGAGATTAGTGTAGGTTGACCTGATCAGCAGATTGCTAACTAACTATAGTATTTAGCAGTAATACTCAGATACATGTTCTTAATTTAAACCTTTCACTAAAGCAGTCACTGTAAACTAAATGCTATAACATGTGAATACGTACCTCCACGTCATCATCACCATCGTCATCATTATCATCATTCAGAGACAGGCTCTCCATCTTCTCTGTTATAAAAGCTAGGTCCAGTTCTCCTTGATCCATGACCTCCATATCTTCCACCTATTAGACAGTACAATATACATAACTGCATACATATTTGGTTTTAAGTCACAGTGGTCACTGAGTTACATGGTTATTAAGTAGTGTAGATGGGCCTGGCTGACAGACTGCTAACAAGCTAAAGGCTGTAGCAATGATATTTAGGAACAGGCTTAACGTTCAAAATTGATAATGAAAGAGAAACTGTAAACTACGAGATATTATATGGTAAAATTCACCTCCAGCTCGTCGTCATTCAGAGTCAGTCTCTCCAGCATTTCTAATAGAAAAACCAGCTGCTGTTCCTCCATGTCTTCTACCTGTTCCACAGAGGAGTCAGTTTAGTTCTTCTCCTCCATATCTGGTCACAAGTTTGAAATCATTGTCTAAAAGTTTGGTTCACTGTTCATAAGTTTGGAATCCCTGTTCAAATATTGGGACTCACTGTTTGGAATCACAGGTTACAAGTTTGAAATCAATATTTACAAGTTTGGAAACACTGTTCAGATATTTGGAATCACTGTTCAGAATTACTGGTCACAAAATCATTATCTAAACGTTTGGAATCTCAGTTCAAATGTTTAGAATCCCTGTTTGAAGGTTTAGAATAACTGTTTAATAGTTTGGACTCTCGGTTCAAAAATTTAGAATCCCTGTTTTGAATTTTTGGAATAACTGTTCAAAAGTTTGCTATCACTATTCAAAACTTTGGACTAACTATTAAAAAATTTGGAATCTCTGTTCAAAAGTTTGGAATCCCTGTTAAAAGGTTTGGAGTAACTGTTCAAAACTTTGGAATCACTGTCAAAATGTTTAGAATCATTGTTCGAAGGTTTAGAATCCCTGTTTAAAGGTTTTGAGTAACTGTTCAAATCTTTGGAATCATTATTCAAAAAATTTGAATCACTGTTAAAAAGTTCAGATTAACTGTTCATAAGTTTAGAATCCCTGTTTGAAGGTTTGGAATAACTATTTAAAACTTTGGAATCACTATTCAAAAATTTGGTACCACTCTTAAAATGTTTGGAATCACTGTTAAAAAGTCTGGAATCACTGGACATGCCTTGAGCTGCTTTCTGAATACACCCTCACCTGAAAAATGTGAATAACCTAAGTTGAAATAGATTTCATACCAGCACCATGACACTAAACTGCATTTCATAAGTGGGTCAAAGACAAACAAGCAATAAACNCATGCCTTGAGCTGCTTTCTGAATACACCCTCACCTGAAAAATGTGAATAACCTAAGTTGAAATAGATTTCATACCAGCACCATGACACTAAACTGCATTTCATAAGTGGGTCAAAGACAAACAAGCAATAAACAACAAGCAAGACAAACAATAGCCACACTGGAGTTGCGTCAGTTCTTCACTTGCACATGTAAATTAATCTCAAGATTTATTTAGCTTATCAACTATTGCTATCAAGCTTTCAGATCTTTAGCAGTGCACACGTGTCGTCTGTTTTGAATGTCCAGCCTTATTTTGTTATGCAAAAGTTAGGCAGAAGTTGTGCCTGAGGCAAAGCAGACACAAGCTCTACAGTGAAGAGTGCTGCACTGCCAGCCACAAGGACCTGCCGACAGAGCAGCACGGCAGCGTTGATAATGCATTATGGAATAGTGCAGTATATGAATAGTAATGTATATGAAAAAAGTATAAATTGAAAATACAGCCTTAAACTAAAATGGGTGCTGCAAATATATATAATTCATTTGCATTACTCATACACTCAACACGTGTTCATTCTTCATCAGCATAATTCACTAAAACTGAATTAATCTGCTATCACATTTCTAACTCCTTCCTGGGCATGTCAGGCTACTTCAGTCTTCCTCCCTCAGTGCTCCACAGTCCCAGCTGCTGTGTTAGGATGAGCCATGGGTGTGGTCTCAGGCGTGCCCTGACGCTGAGCAAGCCCTTACCACCCAAGAATTAGGGGATGTTCTTTCACAGACTCTCTCAGGGACACTGAGCACAGTGACAGGGCATCACACCAATGCTACACACAGCCCTTCACAACACGGAAAATCACTGAACAGGACCCAGTTCTCAGCTCTGGACTCCCGGCCTCAAAAGGTCCAAGAGAATCTGGCTGCAATATCCCAAGTCTGATGGAATGGAGGTTGGGGGACATGTGGCACTTGAGGGTCACCTACGCATTGTAAAGCTAAAGTGGCTTTACTGGGACCTGGTCTGGTGTCCTGGGATGGACAGGGACATTGAAGCTCTGGTTAAGGACTCTCCGCCTGCCTAGTGAGCAGCAGGACAGCCACCAGGCTAACCCAGCCCTGCAACTGCTGACCTGGCCACCTCAGGTCTGGGATCACCTGTGGCTGGATATCTTTTGGGGGTGGGGGGATGCTTTTTGATGTTTTTTGGTGTTCGCCTATTACATAAACTCTAAACAGCCTGAGTTCACCACTGCTGTCTCTGTGACCTCTAAGGTCATCACTGAGTTTCTGGACACTTAGGAAACTGGTAAGTCATTACTTGAAAAAAAGTGTTTCTTTGAACTGACTTGATTAAAAAGTGTACATCAGTTCTATATGAATAAAATACATCTGACAGTAACTGTGTTCATGTAATACATTTCAGGCTTGTGTGTCTGAAATTCAAACCAGTGGGTATGTTTGAATTACATGAATTGAACCTTTATTTGGGTTCACTGGTGTTATTTGCATTGCCATTTGCATTGCAAGTCATATGTTGGGTCTAGTAGGGTATAATTCTCCTTCCCCGTCTGCATCTTTGAATATGTACACTGAAACGTTTTATGGGTCCAACTTATTTATGTGTCCAAAAATTATTTCATGTTGTTACAAATGATCTAACTGTAAAAAGTGTTTTGTTGGTCCAACCTAAAAAAATGTCTAATTTGTTACAAAACAAATGTATTAGGTTTATTCAACCTAAAAAAAGGACGATTATTTCTATCAAAGTAATTTCTTAAGTTAAGCAAAAACTTGTTACGTGAGTTACTTGACTTAGGTAAAAACTTGTTAAGTAAGTTTCTTAAGTGTTAAGTTTCTTGA
>JAVGWN010003866.1:0-10024 GCA_034552555.1 Semaprochilodus insignis | reverse complement strand
GTAATGTTCTGGTGGTCAGCCTGTGCAGTTAAGCAGTCTGTAATGTTATGGTGGTCAGTCTGCGCAGTTAAGCTTTGTCCTTGATGATCTTGTGGGGCTTCCTGAGGATTCTGGAGTGGTAAATGTCCTCTAGTGGTGAAAGGGCCGTTCCTATGATTGACTCGGCTGTCTTGGCCACCCATCACAGACACTTGCGGTTTCCAAACCAGGCTGTGATGGAGCTGGTGAGAATGCTTTCAGTGATGCTCCTGTAGAAGTTCCTCAGAATTCCGGCTGACATGCTGGTTTTCATGAGTCTTCAGGAAGTGCAGTCATTGTTGTGCCTTTTTGATCAGTTGTGTTGTGCGACCAGGTGAGATCTTTACTGATGTTGACTCCAAGAAATTTGAAGGTGCTCAATCTCTCTACTCCCTCTGATGAATAAGCAGGGGTTTGTGCTGCTCTGCTGTCCTCCGATAGTGCACAATCATCTCCTTTGTCTTGTCAACATTTAAGGAGAGATTGTTGACCAGACACCATGACACCAAATTTGCCCCCGGTGATCATTCCCATGACAGTGGTATCATCAGCAAATTTGATGATATCACTGGAGCTTATCAGTCAGCTTGGATGGGATAATGGTGTTGAAGGCTGAGCTGTAGTCCATAAACAGCATTCTCACGTGGCTGTCTTTGCTCTCAAAGAGAAATAGTCCACTTTTCTAAACACAGCACAAAAAGTAAGGAAATTTGTGTTTGGTAGATTATTTCTTTGTTGTAATAATGCTTCTTGGCAATAAATGGTGACACATTTGCAAGGAACATGTATCTGTGGGATGAGCAGTAGAGCCGAGTATGTGGGTTGCGCCCATGAAAAACTTGCCAAATCTTCTCTGCCAATGGCAAACAGCTTATTTTGTTGTTGCTATTGACACTTGTTTTGAGCTTCTGGTACCCCCAGGTGCTGTGAGCATGGGCCCTGCTACAGTGATCAGTAAGTGTCTGCTCCAAGAATCGGCATGCCATGTTTGACTGATCTGGATAGGGCAACATCAAGCTGGTGTTCTGCAAAACCAAGTTGCGGCATTATTTGGAGTGAGCCCTAGTACCATCTCCAAATTGAAGGCCAAGTTGAATATAACGGGGGATGTCAGAGACAGGCCGTGAAGTGGGCGTCCCAAGAAGATCGTTTCCTCACCCTGTCAGCACTTAGGTATCGCAGGCTGTCAAGGTTTGCAGGACGATATGGACAACAGCTCTCTGCCCAGACAATCCGGAACCGACTGCATGCAGCCAGTCTTCAGTCTCAGTCCCAGAGACTACCTTCAGAATTTGGGAATGGCCTGCCAGCAGTCCTGACCTCAACCCCACTGAACACTTGTGGGATCAGCTTGGGTGTGCTGTTTGTGTCAGAGTGACCAACACAACCACGTTGGCTGACTTGCGACAAATGCTGGTTGAAGAATGGGATGGCGTGCCAGGCTGTTGTGGCTGTGTGTCGTTCTTCCACACGTTACTGAGGCTCCTGTTTGTTAAATGAATAAATTATATGTCTTGTTTTTTCAAACTCCAATTATCCAGTCCACCAAACACCAAACAAGTCAATGGCAGAACAAGCTGTTTGGCAGAATAAGAGAGGATTTGGCAAATTTTTCATGGGCACAACCCACATACTCAGCTCTAGTGCTCATCCCACAAATGTATGTTCCTTACAAATTTGGCACCATTTAAAAGGGAAATTAACAGACTTTCCAACGCTATAAGATTTATTGCCAAGAAGCACAACAAAGAAATAATCTACCAAACACAAATTTCCTTACTTTTTATGCTATGTTTATTTTAACACCACCAGGCTCAACAGTGTGGGATAAGAACACTGACTAAACACCAGGCTTTTTAATCTATTTAAGAATCCAAAAACTCATTTTCTCTATGTTTCCAACAATATATCACCTAGATCACTTTCTGTGGTTTAGCTCTGGCTTTGATTTAAAGAGGTTCTATTATGTTCTTTTTCAGTGTTCACAATTTTATTTTTAGGGCTCTAAAAAAAAAATAATAATAAAAATAATATATATATATATACACACACACAAAATCATGACTGAAAAATACATTACAAAAACTAAATTTAAAATAATTCATACTAATAGTTAGAAAATGTCATATTTAAGTACGCTCCCTGTAGAGGATGCGGTACCTTCATTTAGAAAAGCAACAAAGGAAAAGTTAGTGTCCTCTTTATAAAAGTTATATAATCTTCTAAATTTTGCTGTTGGTGGATCAGTTTCTTCCTGTGTAGTGCAGTAAGTGCAGGATGTCACCAGTAAAGGCAGGTTAGATAAAGTGAGTGACCTTATAGAGAGGCTTATTAAAATTTTACCTCTTTACCTTCTGTGTAAAAAGTAATTTCAGATTCTATTTATCATTATGATTTTTACATTTAATTTCATTGTTTATAACTGTATTTTAATCCCATTAGATTATTTAATTTCTGAAAGATATACTGAGGCTCCAAATCAATTTAAGCACCTGCAAAGGTCAAGTCTGAATATGGAGAACTTCAGCAGTTGACTTAAATCACCAACACTGAATATGACCCACTTTTACTACAGCATGTGTATTATTAACACTGATTGAGACATTGTGTGTGGACATCTGAGTGTTAATAGTGAAATAATAAGTCAGTAACTCACTGTAGTTTTTCCACTTTACATTCTGGATCCTCCAGTAGATCACAGATAGACTTCACTTCTGAATCTCCTAATTCTTTCCAGTTTCGATCCAGCTCGGTTAATTGTGGGTAATCGCATATCCTGCAAATAGAGATTTTTAAGATTTAATCTCATATTCTTGTTCGTGTACTGTATGTGTATTTTTAAAGACACTTGACGTCAGTAACTCACTCTAGTTTCTCCAGTTTATAGTGTGGATTCTTCAGTAGATCAGAGAGCAGCTTCATTCCTGACTCTCCTGGTTTATTGTACTTCAGATTCAGCTCTCTCAGGTGTGAGGGGTTTTGGTTCAGAGCAGAAACCAGAGCAGCACAGCCTTTCTCTGTAACATCGCAGAATCCCAGCCTGCAGAGAGAAGAAAAAACTCGCTTATAGCTCAACACATGTACAAACAAATGTAGAAGGTAAAAGACATGAACTGAAACATGATTTTTAAATAGTTAAATCTTCTTCCTGGGTAATTACATTGATCAGATTTTGTGTCAAATCTTATCACAGTGCAAGTAAGTGTGAAACGAGTTGTGGAGTTCTACATATGTGCTTACTACTATCGGCATAACAACCTATATACTAACCTAAGCAAGGGGAGAAGGTTACACGCTGCATGTGGTACAGCTGTTTAAGTGCTGACCCTATAAGCCATGTGTGGCTGGGATTTAAAAGACAGCACAAGTGGACCCAGTCTCTGGGTGGGTACTTCATCTCCCTCTGTCACTCAGTACAATGATTTCCAACACAGGCAGCTGTTACTTAGCAGTTAGCGTTCTTTAAGCACACTGAGCTGTCCAACGACATTATGTAAGCATCCGTTTATAAAGCTGCACTGGCTGAATGTGAAAAACTGTGGAACTGAAAAAACCTTTTTAAGGAAATGTCAGTGCTCATTGTGCATGTGTTGGATCAGTTTAACAGCTTTAACAGGGAATGCTAGAGGGTACTACACTGGCCTGCATTTCTCCTAATGAAATAATTAACAATGAAGGCTCCTTATAGTTACACACCTGAAGACTTACGTACACTCGAGGAACAGCCACAAAACTGCTTTCTGGATCAGTTTGTCTTGAAATCCCTAAAAGTTAGTGCTGTTTAAAGTAAATGTGCTGTAAAGCCATGGTACACATGTTCCTGTCACAGGAACTTTGGAACGTTCAGTCTCCTTTTCAGGAGGTTAAAAGCTTTACTGTTGCTCACGCCTCTTACTTTGGAATTACAGCATTTTATTTTGGAACAAAAGGATCTTAAAATGAGAGTAGAACCTAATAAACTGATAAATGCAGATTACTTTAAGGAAATATTATAAGGTAGTTACTTCAGTGAAATAATGACTCAGCCAGAAGCAAAACACAACTTTAATAATAGGACCTGAAAAGCATCAGTATAATTCAATAAGAATTTCTGAAAGTTCACTAGTCTAAAAAAAAGTTCACTGGTCCTGTGACTAAATCATACCTAATAGCATGTAACACCTCCACGAGCACCAATAACAGCTGTGATTTAAAAATCAGCAGTCTGAATCTCGCTGGACAAACATACTAGTCCACATGCAATACAGGTTCTTTAAAATACAGTCCTCATCACTACTGTTCTATTTCTACAGTATCTTTCTTTCAAACACAAGTAAATAAAAGAAATCCACAATGGAGGTAGCGTCGTTTTGCTCTTTAACTTTTTACTGCTGTAATCTCCAGTGTGTGTGTACCACAAGGAGGGCACCTGATTCAGAATAAGAACCTGAATAGGACACAAAACATAACATCCTTCACACTATGGTCTTTGACACGTCCAAATGTAATCAGTCCTTTTAGCCCATCATTAACATCTGCTTTGTACCCATTTTCTCAATCTATGGACCCCATCACACAACTCGCAGGTAATTATAGCTGAATATCCTCATACCACAACATCTGCAGGAGCCTGAAGTTACTACCACCTCAAATATGCAAGGTGACAAATTCTAAGCCGGTATCGGATATCAGTGTTTGTGTATAAGTGTGTATGTGTATAAGTATGTATGTGTATAAGGGTGTGTAAGTGTGTATGTGTGTAAGTGTGTATAAGTGTGTTTGTGTATAAGTGTGTATAACTGTGTTTGTGTATAAGTGTGTATAACTGTGTTTGTGTATACGGGTGTGTATGTGTGTTAGTGTGTGTATGTGTATAAGTGTGTATGTGTATAAGTATGTATGTGTATAAGTATGTATGTGTATAAGGGGGTGTAAGTGTGTATGTGTGTAAGTGTGTAAGTGTGTATAAGTGTGTTTGTGTATAAGTGTGTATAACTGTGTTTGTGTATAAGGGTGTGTATGTGTGTTAGTGTGTGTATGTGTATATGTGTGTTCGTGTATAAGTGTATATAACTGTTTGTGTATAAGGGTATGTGTGTTAGTGTGTGTATGTGTATCAGTGTGTTTGTGTATAAGTGTATGTGTGTTTTTGTGTATAAGGGTGTGTATGTGTGTAAGTGTGTATAAGTGTGTATGTGTGTAAGTGTGTGTACGCGTATAAGTGTGTGTGTGTAAGTGTGTCTAAGTGTGTATGTGCATAAGTGTGTTTTTGTATAAGGGTGTGTATGTGTATAAATGTGTATGTGTGTATAAGTGTGTATGTGTGTAAGTGTGTCTACGCGTATAAGTGTAAGTGTGTCTAAGTGTGTATGTGCATAAGTGTGTATAAGTGTGTTTGTGTATAAGGGTGTGTATGTCTGTATAAGTGTGTGTGTGTGTGTGTAACTGCGTGTATGTGTATAAGTGTGTATGTGTGTAAGTGGGTGTACGGGTATAAGTGTGTATGTGCATAAGTGTTTATAAGTATGTTTGTGTATAAGGGTGTGTTTGTGTATAAGTGTGTATGTGTGTAAGGGTGTATAAGTGTGTATGTATGTAACTGTGTGTATGTGTGTAAGTGTGTGTAAGTGTGTATGTGTATAAGTGTGTATGTGCATAAGTGTGTACAAGTGTGTATGTGTGTAACTGTGTGTATGTGTATAAGTGTGTATGTGTGTAAGTGTGTGTACGCGTATAAGTGTGTATGTGCATAAGTGTGTATAAGTGTTTTTGTGTATAAGGGTGTGTATGCGTATAAGTGTGTATGTGTGTATGTGTGTATAAGTGTGTATGTATGTAACTGTGTGTATGTGCGTAAGTGTGTGTAAGTGTGTAAGTGTCTATAAGGGTGTGTATGTGTGTGTATAAATGTGTTTGTGTAAAAGTGTGTATGTGTGTGTGTGTATAAGTGTGTATAAGAGTGTGTACGCGTATAAGTGTGTATGTGCATAAGCGTGTATAAGTGTTTTTATGTATAAGGGTGTGTATGTGTATAAGAGTGTATGTGTGTAAGTGTGTATAAGTGTGTATGTATGTAACTGTGTGTATGTGCGTAAGTGTGTAAGTGTCTATAAGGGTGTGTATGTGTGTGTATAAGTGTGTTTGTGTAAAAGTGTGTATAAGTGTGTGTGTGTGTGTGCGTGTGTATAAGTGTGTATAAGAGTCTAAGTGTGTATGTGTATAAGGGTGTGTATGCGTATTAGGGTGTGTATGTTTATAAGGGTGTGTATGTGTATAAGTGTGTGTATGTGTATAAGCGTGTATGTGTATAAGCGTGTATGTATATAAGGGTGTATGTATATAAGGGTGTGTATGTGTATAAGCGTGTATGTGTATAAGGGTGTGTTTGTGTATAAGGGTGTATGTGTATAAGTGTGTATGTGTATAAGTGTGTGTATGTGTGTAGGTGTATAAGTGTGTGTAGGTGTATAAGGGTGTATGTGTGTATAAGTGTGTATGTGTGTATGTGTATAAGTTTGTATGTGTATAAGTGTGTATGTGTATGTGTGTATGTGTGTGTGTATGTGAATAAGTGTGTAAGTGTGTATGTGTGTATGTCTGCATGTATGTGTATAAGTGTGTATGTGAATAAGTGTGTAAGTGTGTATGTATGTAAGTGTGTATGTCTGCATGTATGTGTGTAAGTGTGTATGTCTGTAAGTGTGTATAAGTGTGTGAGTGTGTATTAGTCTACCCTCTGGGGAACAGTTGCTTTCCCAGAACTGAACTTGCATTGTAAGTATTAACGACAGGGTCTGAGTCCTGGGTAAGGTTATCATCAGAGTTGTGAACCTGTAGGTGATGGGTCAAAGACTCAACTGACAACAAAGTCGCCGCGGTGGGCATTGAAGTGAGGACTGGCAGGAAGTGGAGAGTTCAGGAAGCAGTAGACCAGGCGGAGGCTCGACTTCGACACAGTGTGCTGGAGGGAACAGTGGCTGTAGGACGGGCTGGGCTTGGCAACAAACCAAGACCTCACTACAACCAAGTCCAAGGGAAAGAAAGGCGTCACTTAGTCCAGGATGAGGTCCGAGCTGGAGTTGAGGAAGCACGCACAAGTCGGATGGTGGGGATGCGACAACAGGGAGCATGGATGCGATGGGAGCAGGCACTAGACCGGAAGATCACATGGTCAGAGCTTTGGAAGGCTCAGCCACACCAAATAAAGTTCATGGTCTAGTCAGTTTATGATGTCCTCCCCAGTCCATCCAACCTCTTCTGCTGGGGCTTGGCAGAAACACCAGCATGCCCACTGTGCCAGAGAAGAGGATCACTGGAACACATCTTGAGCTGCTGCCCCAAAGCCCTGGGAGAAGGGCGCTACCGTTGGCGCCATGACCAGGTGCTGAGGGTCATAGCAGATGTCATCAGCACAGGTATCTCCTTCAACAGGCAACAACAACCACCAAAACATGCCATCACTTTTGTTAAGGCTGGGGTTGAAGGGGAAAAGATGCCCAAGTCAGGCAGGGGGGCTCCTGGCAACAGTAAGAGACTGGCAGCTGAAGGTGGACCTGGGCAGGCAGCTCAAGTTTCCTACCACCATTGCAGAGACCACACTCAGGCCAGATATGGTACTAATGTCTGAAACAACAAGACAAGTGGTCCAGTATATGTGTATAAGTGTGTATGTGTGTATGTGTATAAGTGTGTATGTGTGTATAAGGGTGTGTATGTGTGTAAGTGTGTATGTGTGTAGCTGTGTGTATGTGTATAAGGGTGTACGTGTGTATAAGTGTGTATGTGTGTAAGTGGGTATAGTGTGTTTGAGTGTGTATTAGTCTACCCTCTGGGGAACAGCCGCTTTCCCAGAATAGAACTTGCATTGTATGTATTAACGGCAGGGTCTGAGTCCTGGGTAAGGTTATCATCAGAGCTGTGAACCTGTAGGTGATGGGTCAAATACCTTTAGGCAATAATTGGTTAGAATACACCCTCTCCGTAGACACTAAGGGGGGAAATGGCCTATAAAACCTGTGTGTCCAGAAACTGTTTTCAGACAAGAGCTGAGACTCAACTGTGATCACCTTAAAATAAACAACTCAACATCTCTCAATCTTGTCTCCCGGTTCTCCCTGCGGTGCAAGAGGGAAAGAATCAACATCACAGAGGAACATCAGCCTATATTCAAGGATCTTTCATCAGTATGGCCGGAGACAGCAGCAGCTGTGTTACCTCTCCCGCTAACACGCAGCATTTTTGTCTTTTCTTCTACACATTTGTGTTTCACTAACTGTTTTTTACAGTGTGAAAGTCTAACATTCTCTACAACCAGTAAACATTACTGAACATCTGAAACTGTGTTTGGACTTAACACCCAGCCTGACATTTCTCAATCCCACGGTGCCTACTGTTCGCCCCAGAGGCCTGGAGCTGACCTTCACATAGACAGATGTAAAAGGGCATATGGACATAAACACAAGCAGAGTAAGACGGGGAGTCAGGGCAAGGTTAGTAAAGCTACCTCGGATACCACTTTCCAGCTTACTACTAGCAAATGTCCAGTCACTTGGACATACTGAGACCCCGGCTTCTGACAATTGCTAATCTAGGAACTGTTGTTTTTACTGAAACATGGCCTCACAGCAGCCTACTCTGCAATCATGCTTTAGGGGCTAACTGCACACACTGCATGGCTGCGTCCCTCAAACAAAGAGTGGTGGTGAGTGTGTTTGTGAACAACCAATTGTGCACCAAATCAACTGGTGTCAACCACTTCTGCTCTACTGACATGGAGTTCATGATGGTGAAATGTAGACCCTGTTACCTCGTATGGGCATTTATTTTGATTGTCTTTGAGACTGACTACATTCCTCCATAAAGCAATGCTAAGCTAGTGCTAAATACGCTACCTAATGCTATTAGCAAGCAGCAATCTGTTAATACAGAACTTGCACTCATCATCACAGGGGTCAAACAGATCTCAGAACAGTAATCTCCAAGTTCTGTCAGCACATTTCCTGTCCGGCCAGATGGGAAAAACGTACTGGATCTCATATACACAAACACCAAAGAGGCATCCACCTTCAATGCCATGTTGTACCTTTCCCTGGCTCAGTCTAGTGTCCGTGCCTGCTTTGTAGCCACAACCATTATCCCAGTCTCAAAGAAACCCATCATAACATGAATCCATGAACGACTACCGCCCCATCCTTCTCACACCCATAGTGATGAAGTGCTTCGAGAGACTAATCCTGACTCATATAAAGAGGAGTCTTCCCAACACCTTCAGTACCCCATCAGTTTGGCTACCATGCAAACAGATCTACTGGTGATGCAGTGTCCCTGGCAATGCACACCACACTCAACCACCTGGACAGACACTTGTGTATGAATGCTGCTTACTGACTTCAGGTCTGCCTCTAATACCATCATCCCCTCTAGACGTCCCCAAGATAGACACACTTGGAATAAGTCACACATTGTGCACCTGGATTATAGACTTCCTCACCTCACATTACACACTGTCAAAAAAGGCCCAAAAATGTCTCCTTCAAAAGTCAGAGGAGAGTGAACCCGGCTCTGCAGTTTCTATAGATCCACTGTGGAGGGCATCCTGACAAGCTGCATCACTGTCTGGTATGGCAGCACTTCTACTCTTGAAGTAAAGGCCCTGCAGAGGGTGTATCACTGCAGCTGCCCTACCACAAATACAATTGAAACAATTGATGTCTGAGAAAACCCATCAGCATATACTCTGACCCCACACACTCCAGCCATTCCCTTTTCCAACCTCTGCCATTCAGACAGAAGTACCGGAACATTTGAGCCAGTACCATCAGATTTAGGAACAGTTTTTAACCAAGAGCTGTCACACTGGTCTGGGTAAGCTACCAGAACATTACTACACCACTACCGTTACTGATTTAGCCCTGATCACCCCAGCAACTACACACTAAACTACACTAGCTCATGGGAATGAATACACTTGCAATGGGAACCTCTATAATTGAACATCTGAGTTGTATATTCCCTATACTTAACATCA
>JAVGWN010003865.1:0-10025 GCA_034552555.1 Semaprochilodus insignis | reverse complement strand
GCTGTTTTTCAGTTTACTTTTTTTTTGACAAAAAAAATGAATGCTTTATACAAAATCAGGTTTTCATTAGCATACTACAAGTATACTGTAACTACAAGTATGCTGTATGCTACAAGCATTAGCTTAGAACAAGCCCTTTGAATCTACTAACTGGTCTTCCAGCAGAGGCTGCCTTGTGGAGCTGCGGTGTTTCTACAGTAGCCCAGAAGGGACAAACCACACCCCGCCTGTAGAGAGTGACTTTACTTTCATGTTTTTACATTGAAGTGCCAACTTGAATTGGTGAAGCTGTAGCATCGGTTGGAGGACTTAGGCCCTCCATTGTTTTCGAGTGTAACCCTCCCCCTTGAAAATAAGTTAGAAGGGGTGGTGGTTGAAATCTTCCACCTATGAAATGGGACAACCCTTCAAGAACCGGATACGTCATCATTTGTTTGCAGTGGCTTTTATGGAAACAGATGAAAATCATGGACTGGGCGGTTTTACACATCAATCCATCGGACGAGTCACTGAATAAAAAAGAGCACAAACAAAAAACTACATGACTTCATTAACAGGCTACTAGCGGTGCTCTGTAGGCGACCCGGCCAGTCTGCACTGATAGCAGAGGAGGGTAAACTTCAGCTCCACTGCTTAAATACATTTAGAGCATCATATGCCTTCAAAGAGGGGGATGACCATAGTTTATTATCTCCACCAAGAATTCTTCGGTGATATGAAGCTGAACTTTTAATCGCCAGCTTCATGATCGAATTTCCCCGTTCCACCTTAAATGGTGCAGCAACTTCGGGTACCAGAACTTAACTGCTGCACTATTTAAAGAGGAATGGGCAATTTTGCTAGGTAGCGACCGAGACATCAGCGTATTACTAGCGATTTTTTCCCGTGTTAAGAAGAAAATGACCATAAAACACTTTTACAATGGTTATCTTACAATACAGCGGCTTTTTAACAGAGAAAATACTCATGTTTATGGGCCTGTTTGGTCACTTGTGCAGCCATCTTGCCGATGAGTCACTGATGACACATTCTAGGAATTTTCTCATAACACTCCGTTTGGAGTATGCCTCTGAAATATCTCCGTTTGAAGGGCCGTGTAGCCCTAACACTTCACCCTACCCCTCCACCTGAACAACAATCGGGACAACACTACCCCTAGACATGAATGCGCAAAACGGAGGGGTAGGGCTAAGTGTTAGGGGCAAGGGGTGAAATGGGATTGGCCCTTATTGTAGCACATGTTTATGGGTAGCTCTGTACATAAGACTTTATCCAGGTAGGATTACAACTCCTAATTCTTATTCTTATTAAAACTACAAGGCTGAAATCAGCTTCTTATTCACCAGTTTCCTGTTCAAATTTTCCCATTCCACCTTAAATGCTGCAGTAGTATTTGTAACAGCTTAGGTGCCAGAATGTAACTGCAGCACCATTTAAGGTGGAATGGGAAAATTTGAATTTGGGAAAGAGGAAATGCAGTAAGGCAAATTAGGTTGTTTTGATATAATAAATCAGCTTATCATGGGTACTAATAATGTGCTGAACATGTATTTACACTCATCAGACATAGCGGCACCCAGAAGGAATCAGCTGACAGGAATGAAACTTAGGTTTGGGTAGGTTTGACATTGTGAGACATGCAAATGATTCAAGTTTCACGCTCAGCTACNGCTGCACCCAGAAGGAATCAGCTGACAGGAATGAAACTTAGGTTTGGGTAGGTTTGACATTGTGAGACATGCAAATGATTCAAGTTTCACGCTCAGCTACGCGTGTGATGTAAGCAAGGACGGGCCGCATCACTGCACCTGACTGACCCAACAGCCACGACTGCAGGCATTCAGCACCATTGGCAGAGGGTTGCAAGACATAGGACTACATAAACGCAGACCGTTACGACAGCTGCTCTTAACAACACATCAACATCGATAAGGCAATAGGGTTGTGCCAGACTGTCATAGAGACTGCCCAACGAATCCGTGTGTGGAGGCAGAGTGGTCAGCACCAAGACAACCGGTTTGTTGTCATGCGTCACACGTCCAGAAGGCCTGGTGTCAACTCCACCTCCGCCCCTACGGCACAGTCTACAGGAACTGTGTGAGAATATTCAAGCTGAATACGGTGGATCATCACAGGACACCATTAGGAACCTCTACAACTCCATGCTGAGACGTCTGACATGTTGCGTTAGCAAACACAACAGCCCAGCGTCATACTGAGAGACACTACTTCTGTATGTTCCTACCCAATAGCACTGCAATCCCACACTTCCTTCTGGGTGCAGCTATTCTTTTGATGATGAGTGTTACATCATACAACACAATAAAATGTTTGAACTTTTCAGTAGCACGCAATAGCACGAAACCAGGGTTAAGAAACACTGCTCTCAAGGGATCAAAATAAAGAGTGGAGAAGGGAGAAACAGAAGGTGAATGAGGGTGTAAGTCAGGTAAAGGAAAGGACAGTTTTAAAAGTTGTATGCATCAGTGGTGCAGCCTCAGTCAGAAGTTCCATTCAAGTTTTAATATTGAGCACTGACATAAAATAAAGCTGACAGGGCTGTTTTAAACGACTGCATCCTTTTGTGCGGAAATGTTTGCCTATCACAAGACTCGGAAACTACACTGACTTACTATCCCATACAAGCGTGCACACACACACTCTCATGTGGCACAACAAGTTCAAGGGTTTGTCATCCACTGCACATGGACTGTTTGGCTGTCATGTCCTGTTCTTACAGCCTGCCTCGTGCACTCTTTATTAGCCCCCCCCCCCCCCCCCCCACTTCGCTCCCTTGTTCTCTTCCAGCTTATAAAAGATAGACAGATCAGCATTGTACGCCTGTGAAGGAGAAAACCTGGCACAGTTCACGTGAGGACCTGACTTCAATAATGAATACCTTTTATCTTCCAGCTTGAAATGGTTCTTATCCAGAAAGTGATTCAATGATTGCTCAGGGGACCTTCTGTTCTGACACACACAGCCAAGCAGCGCAAGTCACTCAGATGGGGAGTCAGCCAGAGACGAACAAGCCGAGAAATGATCTGAGCCCAAGTTGTGAGGACACTGGGTTTTGGGACAGGACTCTAATTTCAGAATGCATTTGTCTTATATACATACTGACATCGTTTGGGCCCCTTCTGTTATGCATCTCAGTAGGCTTTGTCATGAATCACTGGCCCCGTGAATGGATTAGTATGTAGAATGTTTCTAGGTTTTATTCAAGACGTCTAGGTTTTGTCTTAAGCTTAGCCTTATGCAGAATGAAAGGATTCCACAGGAGCTTTTTATACAACATTCATTTGTGAGGTTTGAGAGAGAGAGAGAGAGAGAGAGAGAGAGCGGTCAGGATGAAAGTAGGAAGCTGGCTTGAACCCATGAATGTCAAGAATTGAGTGGTTCAGATTAGGGATGCACCAATCCAGTATTAATACTGGATATCGGTCCTGATATTAATACAGTTAGCTGGACTGGACGGGAGATTATTAGACCAATCCATGGGACCAATCCAATGCTATGCCAGTACGTGTGCATTGTGCCGGTAGACTTGACTCAACACCAACAATATGGAGCAAGTCACAGAGGCAGCTGTGTGGAGGTATTTTATTTTCTAAGCTTAGTTAAGTGATGTTTAGGTCAATCCTGATGCCTTAAGTCTCTCCCACATGGTGAAATATATATATATGTGGTCTATTATAACTCAACAATGATCAGACTGGTATCAGATGTCGACCAAGACACTCACAAGATAATCAATTTGTCCCCCTACTCGTTCCACCACACCACTTTGCATAGCCTCAGTTAAAGCATGTCCAGAACGATGTCTGAAGAGCAGAATTGGATAGTGTCCATTACTGAACTGAATTGCAGATGGCACCAGTGCATAGAGGGTCCAGGATGCTTAGCAGATGAGATTGATCTGCTGAGATACGTGGAAGAAATCCAAAGCCTTTTCCTTATCAGCCTCTGTGAAGTTTAGCAGGAGTAGTCGTCCAGCAGGACAGTTGGTCACACACCAAAGATCAACAGGAAAGCTCTTGTTTGAAACAGCAAACTTTATTTTACGGCATCATCATCAAAAACGATTGATATTGACCAGTAATTGGAAATAGATATTTTGTCAAAAGACACATCATATCAAATGTTATAAGATACAAAGTAATTTTTCACTAATTTTACTTGTTTTTATTTACTATATGTTCATTACTGTAGGCTAAGTAGCTCACTGAATTGAATTTAAATTAATATTTCAATTAATTCTGTAAATATGACCGAGTACAGTTTGTGATGCCTCTTGTAGTAGTAATAATGCTTTTATATTTTCTCAGTAAAAATGGAACATTTATTCAGAGCTGATAAAGTGATGAAAGTGTCAGATAGACCTGAGCAGCTTTACAGTTTTGCAGTTTTTACCTCAATGTTGGGGGAAAAGAGAAGAGCAGAGGTCTTAAAATCATGCCATGTGTGAAAGAACATTTTCCTTTGGACACCTTCCCTGAATCTGTTGAATTCAAGCATGTTGAATTCTATACTGTTGGTGTCATATCTTCTGGAGGGTTTTGTTGATTTAAACATTCAGCCAGACCTTCTTTTTGAGCTTGTATCCATGTTGTAAATATGATACATAGAAATGAATGTCGTGGCCGATGTTCAAATAGTGTTTTTTTAACCAGTATGCAACTTGCTTCTGTCTTGCAGTATGAATTCAAGGCAAAGAACATTAAGAAGAAGAAAGTGAGCATGGTGGTCTCAGTGGATGGAGTAAAGATAGTACTGCGCAAGAAACAGAAGGTAGGCTTTATCTGCTGAGTATTAGTATGAGAATTATAATAACTGGCTGCCATTGTATTTCATTCATTGTTAGTGATGCATTACACTACATAAACATATTTAATTAGGAATTTAATAATTTGTAATATATAGCAAACAAAAGAGTTTCAAATAGTAGTAACAGTAGTTACTTTTGTTTTACCCTGATCTTTCATTCACACAGAGAAAAGAATGGACGTGGGATGAAAGTAAAATGCTGGTGATGCATGATCCCATATACAGGTGAGTGTGCAATGTTGTAATTACTATCTAATCTACTACTCAGATTAGGCAGCTGTTCCAGTTTTGTCTAATTCATGTATTCAATCTCTATTAAGATCAATGAGGTCCAACACGTAACATTAGACCCACCTGCAGTTATCCATATTTTGCAGAACTGTAACTTTAAGCTGCAGTAGGTGATTGTATGCTTGAGGAACACTGTTTTATACTTCTTTACATCCCCATAGCAATCAGTAAATCAAATGTACTGACAATAAAGAGAAAAAAAGGCCACAGGACTATAAAAACCCCATCCAGTAATTTAATTCAGCCTACCTGTCTGTCTACCTCATGACCTGCTCATGCTCTGCACATGTACTGGCATTAGCACTTGAGTGGAGTCCCTCATACAGTTAAGCTGTAGGTGTGAGCGAGCTAGCTGTGTGTAGTGTGTAGCAGTGAGTGTGCCTGTTGTTTTGCTGTGTTCTTTGGTGAGTTTGGAAAAGCAGCAGAGCGTGATCCAGACCTGTGACTGAGTTTCTGGACGGAATAACCCACGGTAGAGTGTTTATCCTCTGTTAGTCTTGTTGGAATTTCTTATTTTGGTGTTAATTGAAGAGAGGAGAACACTCTGCAGTCTAGAAATGCAGTCCAGAGTGCAGTCCAGAGCAGTCCTGAGCGCGGTCCAGAGTGTAGTCTAAAAATGCAGTCCAGAATGTGGTCCAGAGAGCAGGGCTGAAAGCAGGGGGTGGGTTTGGAATTTTTTCATCTTACACGTCCTGAGTTCTACAAAATCAGCTGCTCCAGCTTTAATCTCTCCTCTGTTTTTGTGACATCGAGACAGTCTACACTAATAAAATCAAAGAATGAATAAAGGGCAGTATAGGGCAACTGATATAGAGGCCACTGGACCGTAAAATCTCTCTCGGCTACAGAAAATGAGAATCCCGGTTCTGCACTCCAGTTATATCTTCACTACATCATTACTCCTGTAACACATGCGCACTTAGGAACAATTACTGTTAGTGGATTTCACTCCTGGGCCCTCTGCCAAGTGGGGATGAGACACTGTCTGGGGTGTTGTAGATCAATACAGCTGCTGTGCTTTCTGAGGTATCCGCATGCTATAAAAGGCTTGTGCAGTCCAGGTCTCAGAGTTCCCGAGTGCTCCATCTGTATTTGTATGCTGCTGCAGCTGTCCTAAAATAAAAGCTCAAAATGAGTGAAAAAGTAGTTAATCTGGTATTCAGTTCTCCTTTAATCTCCTTACAGTGGTCCTGATGGGAACTAGGGGTTACAGTGTGTCTTACCCGTGGTCCTGGATGCACCCTGCCCTGCACATTTCAGTGGGCTCCCTGCTTTAACACCCCCCCTGCAACCCTGAATGAGCTTGTTAATAAGGTGATAAGTTGACTCAGGTGTGGTGGGAGCAGGGAAAGCCCTGCAATGTGCAGGACAAGGTGTCTCCAGGACCAGGATTGAGAAGCACTGGTCTACAACACAGATATAGTCACTTTATTTACTATCCGTAGCCCTTCTTTAAGGACCAGTGCAGAACATCATGCAGGTGGATTTCAAGATACATTTCAAGACCAAAAGCTTCTCAAAACCACTGTGATGCAATATTATAACTAATTCATGTAATAACTTTCTATAGGGCAGCTTATAGAGACATTGAGATGTGCAGACGACTGACTATCACCAACATTGTGAACAGTTGTAGTCTGGTACATTTCTCTTGAACGGGACATTTCATATCACTCTGAGTGACTCCGACATATGACAATCAATTATGACATTTAGCTGTTTATTTGATTTGATTTGATTTATTTTTAAACAGTGGGATTTTCTGTAACAGAGGGGGAATTGGTTCTTCATACCATCCACCGTTTTATTTTTAATATAATATTGTGTGTGTATTGTGTGTGATTTGGTTTTATTACACAATCGAGCAGTCCAACAAAGCAGCAACACACAAATCAACATGAAGAGCAAGGCAAAAAACAAAGTCAGGGACAGGCAAAGGTCAGAACCAGGATAAACAACCAGCGAGGGTAACCAAGTTAGAAGGGCTAGGCGAGAGGAAGAATCAATGAACGAAAATGGAGGTCGAAAGCCAGAGAGTAACAGTAGACAAAGCCAGTAAGGGAATAGCAAAAGGGGTAGTCAGGGACAAAGAAGATCGAAACCAGAATGGAAAATACTAATACAGAAACACTCAGAAAGGCACAACAATGTTTGGCAAAACTTCGCAATGATGGAGTGACAGTGAGGGGTTTATATACTGGAGTAAAGTGGGTTAAACTAGAGACAGCTGGGGCTATAACTCAGGTGACCTAGAGCGGATATGGTTGGACGGCTGGGGACATGTGGGTGTTCCGTCATTGAGCAATGCCCTCTGGGAAGTTGAGTCCGGGGAAGCACAGGAGGCGGGAAGACCGGGAAGCGTGACAAATATAAAATTAATATAATATACATTATTTAAATGTACTGCTTGAGTGGTCCTAAGTAAGAAGTGATCAATATTGTTATTTTTCCTAATAAAATGTTCTTAATTTTGATACTATTTTGATCTTTTTATCTTATTTACAGTGTGTACCAGGAAGGCTTGTATTTTAAGACATTTGATTTGGAAAGAACAGAATGCAAAACAGTAGTGCCAAAATTCTATATGAAGAAATCAGTAAAGGGGAAATATCTACCAGCATAATGAGCTAATGCAGTGAACGTGTAGTTTTAATTGCAGTTGCTTTAAATCTGTGTAAAGCCAGACAATGCAGCATGTAAAGGAAAGTCTATTATGATTATTCTATTGTTATAATAACATATCGTCATATCACCCACTCTCATCTCTCTCACCTACTCTCGTCTCCCTCAGGATCTTCTACGTGTCCCATGACTCTCAGGATCTTAAGATTTTCAGCTACATTGCCAGAGACGGATCCAGCAACACTTTCAGATGCAACGTGTTCAAGTCCAAAAAGAAGGTAGATGGGTTTCTGATACTTGAAAGAGAAGGGGACTGTCTTTCTTTCGTTCTTTCCCCCTGCCTTTCCCTCCGTCTCAGGCCTGATCATATTACCTTTTAACTTTATCGCCTCTTTGATCACACAGGAGCTTATGATGGCTTGTGATGGGGGCTTGACTGTGTCCTGTTCTTCTAATTTCACTGTGCTTGATCTCTTCCTCTCTTTCTTCTCTCATCATCATCCCTTCATTCATTATTAGTTTGTATTATTAGGACTGTGTTTACACGGCTGTTGTGAATTGCAGTATATCGGCAAACAGTAATAAAACCTGCCAGTAGTGCATTAGAGGGCTGCACAATATGTTATCGTTACATAATTTTTGTTTATTGATATCATGAAAAGCGGAAATATGCAAATGAACCTTGTAGCGGCTGTTGTGTGGGTGTGAGTGTGTGTGGTTATGATATTCACCAATAAACACTCATTGTCAAAAGAATAGCTGCACCCAGAAGGAACCAACCAACTGGAATAAAACTTGGTGGGTAGGTCTGACATTGTGAGACATGAGGATGATTCAAATTTCGTTCTCAGCCGCGCATGTGACATGAACAAGGACAGGTCTTGTCACTGTACCTGACTGACCCAACAGCCACAGCTGTGGACATTCAGTGAGCAGTGATGCCCTTCAGGAGTCATCCTGTTAGTGCCAGCACCATTGGCAGACGGCTGCTCGTGCAGGACTACATGTACGTTTATGATGTTACGATGACTGTCCTTAACACCACGTCAACGTCGCTAAAGACTGTAATGCTGTCGTGCCAGACTGTCATAGAATGACTCAGAATGTCAGCGGGTCATCTTCAGTGACAAGTCTCACTTTTGTCATGGTGGAGATGACCAACGAATCCATGTGTGGAGGCACCGTGGTCAGCACCAAGATAACCGGTTTGTTGTCATGCGTCACATGTCCAGAAGGCCTGGTGTCACTCCACCTCCACTCCTACCGCACAATCTGCAGGAACTGTGTGAGAATATTCAAGCTGCATGGGATGAATTATCACAGGACACCATTAGGAACTTCTACAACTGTGGCGTCTGGCATGTTGTGTTCTGTGTGTGTAGCTCAATAAATATTGGCCATATCAGTCTAAATTTATCATCATTTATTGTTCCTGGTAATCTTTATCTTCCTTCCCAATAGCACTGCAATCCCACACTTCCTTCTGGGTTCAGCTATTTTTGATGATGAGTGTATATTGAACAATTTGTGACTATTCCTGTGTTTTTAAATTGTCGTAAACAATATTTTTGTGACTGTTTCCTTCAGGCCTAGTAATATATGCATGTTTAATGTTATGCTGTAAATTAATATGTGAATGTCTCAGACCCAGGCAATGCGTATAGTGAGGACAGTGGGACAGGCCTTTGAGGTGTGCCATAAGCTAAGCCTGCAGCATGCTGAGCAGAATGGAGATGGACAGCTGGATAGTCCTGCAGATGGAGAGAGCGATAAATCTACAGAGGAACAGACTAATGAAGGTGAGACAGGAACATTACAAGGCTTCATTTCATTATACTGTATATGCTCCCTCTAGGTAGTATTATTCAGAAATATAATATTCCATTCTACTGCTATGTTTAAGACACCCATCTTAACTTGCCTTTGAAACCAAATGACCTAAGATCCTTAAGTCATCTTAGTGAATGCCTCAACAGTATACAAATATGAATGGCCAATAATGTTCTCCAATTAAATGAACAAAGCCTAGAAATCCATCTTTTTGGGCCCTCTTAATCTAAAAACCTTGGTGCTCTGTCAGAATATGTCAAGACCAGAGTCAGTTCCTCTCCGATTTCAGATTTAATCGTCAAATCAATTGTGCTGTTAGGAGTATTTTTTTTCCAGCTTAGAGAAATCTCTAAAATCAAGTCATTTCACTCTGCTCAAGCTAGGGAACAAGTCATTCATGCTTTTATACACTATATTGCCAAAAGTATTTGCTCACCTGCCTTCACACGCATATG
>JAVGWN010003864.1:0-10025 GCA_034552555.1 Semaprochilodus insignis | reverse complement strand
AATATATATAATATATTATACAATTTTGCATTATATATAATTTTATACCTGATTTATTATTTTATTGTACGTTTATTGCTTAAGGAAAACATAGGGCGTGAACATTTTCATGTGAACATGGATCAAATAGAAATGGTAAATATCAATACCTCAGCATTGATCCAACCACCCCCGTAGCACACTGTTTTCTTCATCCTATCCTAGTAGCACAGATCCAATCGTCATCAGGTTTCCGCAGTTTCTGCGTCTGATTATTCAAGTGGTCATGTGAACAGCATTCTTAGATTTTTTGAGATCAGATTACGGCCTAGAAATCCTATTAAGAGATCTGATAAAGAGAGCTGGATTGTAGCTAGATCAGGTTTCTTGGTGTATGTATACTGTTACTCTGATTTCTTTCCTATTTCTCAGTTTGCGTGTGCACAAAAACAAACCATGGTACCGGTAAATAAGCAAGCAGCGTTTAACGCAGCATCTGTGAGATGACAATGTTTAATGAAACAAGGGATTAAAATGTTATTCATTTTCCAGATGATGGGTCTTCATTTTATTCACTAAAGTGACTTGATGTTTTAACAATGCCACAGCATGAAGGTGAGATTTTAGATGAGAGTTTACTGGTCGGTTGCAAAGCAGAAATCCAGATACTGTCTGACTCATGTGGACCTGAGTTTTCTGAATGCTCCTATGCAGGTAAATGCATCAAATGAATTACTGACAAAATCTGATTTTGTAATCAGATTAGCAGTAATTAGATTATTAAGTGCATTTAAATGCACTCATGGTATGTAACACACCTCTTAATTTGTGTCAGTCATCAGTCTGTAGTCATCATTATGCTCATACACCGATAAGCCATAACATTAAGACCTCAATGTATCTACACTCTTTATCCATTTTATCAGCTGCATTTACCGCATAGGTGCACCTTGTAGTTCTACAAGGTAGTCCATCTGTTTCTCTGCATACTTTGTTATCCCCCCATCACCTTTTTTTCCAATAGTCCCCCCACATGACCACCACAGAGCAGGCATTATGTGGGTGGTGGATCATTTTCAGCACAGCAGTGACACTGACGTGGTGGTGGTGTGTTAGTGTGTGTTGTGCTGGGGTGAGTGGATCAGACACAGCAGTGCTGCTGGAGTGTTTAAACACCTCAGTGTCACTGCCGGACTGAGAATAGTCCACCAACCAAGACTATCCAGCCAACAGTGTCCTGTGGGCAACGTCCTGTGACCACTGATGAAGGACTACAGGATGACCAACACAAACTCTGCACCAGCAGACTTTACATATACAAGGTGGACCAGCAAGGTAGGAGTGTCTAAGAGAGTGGACAGTGAGAGGACAACGTGTTTAAACACACACTAGCACACCACCACCATGTCAGTGCTGCTGCAGTGCTGAGAATGATCCACATAATACTTGTTCTGTGGTGGTCCTGTGGGGGTCCTTACTATTAAAGACCAGGGTAAAAGAGGGATAATAAAGTATACAGAGAAACAGATCGACTACAGTCTGTAACTGCAGAACTACGAGGTGCTCCTATGTGGTAAGTGGAACATATAAATTGGACAGTGAGTGTAGATACAAGGAGGTGGTTTTAATGTTATGACTGATGGGTATATACACTATATTGCCAAAAGTTTTCGCTCGTCTGCTTCACACGCATATGAACTTGAGTGACATCCCATTGTTAATCCATAGGGTTTAATATAATGTGCCCCCACCTCCCCCACCTTTTGCAGCAAAACAGCTTCAACTCTTCTGGGAAGGCTTTAGGAATGTGTTTATGGGAATTTTTGACCTTTCTTCCAGAGGCGCATTTGTGAGGTCAGACACTGATGTTGGACGAGATATTTTAACTCACAGTCTCCGCTCTAACATCCTAAAGGTGTTCTATTGGGTTGAGGTCAGGACTCTGGGCCAGTCAAGTTCTTCCACACCAAATCACCTCAACCATGTCTTTATGGACCACTAGTGCACAGTCATATTGGAACAGAAGGGGCCATCCCCAAACTGTAAACTGATAATGCCACTGTAAAGTAACTTGTTAACCTTTTGCCATATTGGCTTTGTAACAGCTAACTTAGTTAGCTGATTAACCCAGAGTGAGTGTATTAGCGTTACCTGGCAGGTTTAGGCCCAGGCATTTTAATATGGTACCCCATGATGCATTAATGCTATTATACAATTATTAAGCATTATTTTATTCTGAGGTTTTATGTTAATTCGAGGTTTTCAGTACTTTGGCTGTCACCGTGTGTATCAGATTCAGACTCCTTGATCCAAAATGAAGAACTTTGACATGAACTTTGACGCCTAGTGGAATATGACCTCCTGCATTAGCTATAAGAAATTGGTCATTTTATGATATAAGCCAGAGGAGTCATATTTATCCTTAATTCTTATTGATATCTCATCTATATCTGTCTGTACAAAGGGGCTGCATGTGTTTCAAGTATGACGTGAAATATAAAGATGCTGCTATATTGAATAGGGCAATGAGGGCAAATCTGGGAAATCTGGAAACATGCTTTTGGAAAAAGCTCATCATCACTGATGCTGGGAAAAAGGGAAAGCATACATGCAGGACTATCAACCCTGAATTCACTGCCCTCATCTTTTGAAAGACATGTCCTCACACATCCAGCATTCCTCACACTGTGATCATGAGCTTCTTACAGTGCCCTGGATTACGGTTCACAGTGCAGGATCAGAGGGGTCCTGTTACTGGAATGAAACCTAAAGACAATTTAAGGCGTGTATTTCAACTCTGTTTCTTTAGTTTGGGCTGTTGAACTGATGCAGAGCTGCATGGAATGTGTTTAAGGCTTTTTGTAGGTGAAATCTCTCAGACCTTTCATATTATTAGGTGGTTTAGGCACCCATGTAACTAGATAGCGTCGCTTTCCAAAGAAAAACAAGTATCTCCAAAAATGGTAACTTTACTGGAGGGGGCAAAAAACATCTTTACTTTCAATGTTAATGTAAAAAGATTTTATTTGAAGCAATTTTCTATTGGACCAAGTATCATAAATGTTCATGGAATTCTGATAGAAAAGATGGAAGATCCAAAGATTCTTGTGTCTGTTTCATTTGTGTTGAAGTCTAATAGGAAACTAGTGAGGAGCAGTAAGGTCCGCAGTACTAAAGGCATTGGTGAGGTAGGGCTGTGCATAACTGCAAATTATCCCTTTTAATAAGCTCTGGGTTGAAAACTGTGAATTTATCTCGTATTATAAATGTAAGGAGGTGTGACTGGGCAGGGCTGATTGCTTGAAGGTTGAAGGAGACAAAAAAAGGGTTGACAAGTGTTCAGAGAGAGACATGAATGCAACCTAAACCTTTCAAAACAGTTGGTACTGACATTCAGCGGTGAATCCAATTATACATTCATCAGCAAAAGAACAGTTGCACAAATAGTTGCACCCAGAAGGAATCAACCCACAGCGATAAAACCTGGGTAGGTTTGACATTGTGAGACATGCAAATGACTCAAGTTTCACACCTGGCTATGCATGTTATGCAAGCAGGGGCTGGCCTTATCTCTGTACCTTGCAGACCCAACAGCCACAATTGCAGACATTCACCAAGCAGTGATGCCCTCCATGAGTCATCCTGTTAGTGTCAGCACCATTGGCAGCTGGCTGCTCAAAGCAGGACTACATGCATGCAGACCGTCACGTCAACGTCACCACAGACTGCAATGTTGTCATGCCAGACTGTCATGGAGTGACTCAGAATGGCAGCGGGTTGTTCTTAGTGACGAGTCGCGCTTTTGTCTTGGTGGAGACGACCAGCGAATGTGGAGGCACTGTGGTCAGCACCAAGATGAATGCTTTGTTATGCGTCACACGTCCAGAAGGCCTGGTGTCATTCCACCTCCAGCCCTACTGCATAAACCGGCAGGAACTGTGTGAGAATATTCAAGCTGCATAGGATAGATTATCACATGACACCATTAGGAACCTCTACAACTCCATGCTAAGACGTCTGGCATGTAGTGTTAGTAAACGCCATACTGAGAGACACTACTTCTGTATGTTTAGCTCAATAAATATTGCCCATATCAGTCTAAATTTATCATCATTTCTTGTTCCTGCTAACCTTTATCTTCCTTAGCAATGCAATCCGACACTTACTTCTGGGTGCAACAATTCTTTTGATGACAAGTGTATTAGAAACTGTTTCTAATTAATGGCAAAAACATATTATTTATGCATGCGAGCAGCAGTTCAGTTTTAGCTATTTCAACTCTGTTTTAATCAGTGCCTCCATACACTCCCATTATTTGTTGCAACGGCGAATGTAAACTACAATATGGCTGTTGCTTGTAGCTCAGTGTTTCAGCCCTGTGGTACATTTCAGTAAGATTTTGGGCATCTTTCCATAAAATTACCTGCCCATGAGGACATTATGACAACCAGCGTCCGTTACTCCAGAACCCAGAAGGGGCAAGGAGGCGGGGCTAAAAGGCTGTGGGTGTTGCTCTTTAATTCTTACTGTTCTTGACCCAACTGGCCAGCGCTGCTGAATCAGGACGACAGTTCAGTACATTGGAACCAATGACCCAAAGTGTGTGGCAATCTTCCTGTTCTTACTGAAATTTCTGAAGTTGTGTTTTGGGAATTCTGCTACTAGCAATCCCTAGTTTTTAACCCAAACAGTCAGAGTTTCTATAATACACACTTTAATTTTCATAAAAAAAACACCTTACAGAATTCAAACATAACCATTGTGTTCCATAAATGTCAATATAAACAAAAACGGACATCACTGTTTAAGAAAACACATATCGAGTTCAAAACATTCATAAAATCTGTTACGGCTGATATGACATAATACTGATCACAATCAATCCAAATATTACATTGTTTACAATATACAAAAGCAATAAAGTGCTTTGGTATATGGATTTTAGCCATTGCCAATTCCAAAACCCATTGACCACTGTACTGTTGCACTTATTACGCCCATTAGTGAAACAGGCTAATCACGGCATATCAGGCTAATAATTGACAGACTTGGGAAGATTGTTTGTATTTTTACTTTTCACGAATGAGCACATAAATTAGTTCACTTCAGACAAACATTTCCTACCCGTACAGTCTTCTAGCTAGGTTCCTCTGTTCTCGTCAGCTAAATCAGAATGTTTGAGATGAATGGGACTTTGTTGTAACTGAACAGTTAAAATGCTTGTTTGTGTGACCACATGATGTTTCTCTACTTCCCCCAAATTTGAGTCCACTTAGGGAATATCTGACTGAATCAATGTAAATGCAAATAACAATGTTATAAAGTTTAATCCAGAATGATTGGTGGTAAACTGAAGCATATAGCACATTTTCCCCTTGAAACATAATAATACCTGGGCTGTGGTGTACATTTGTGTGATGCTATTTAAGTTAAGGATATTGTTCCAGTATTGTACAGCCAATTAAAACAACTACAAACAAACTACACTCAAATTAGTACAGAAAACAAACTAGAACTGCTTGGCATGATACAGCATATAACACCTTGTCCTGCAAGGCTAATACAACAGAAGTGGGGATGTTTTTTTTATTATTATTATTGTTTTAAATGCTTTTCTGAATGATTGAATTATCCTGTATCTCATAATATACATTTAATGCTAAGTAAACAACATCACACTTAATACTAGGATTCATACAAGGATAGCAGATTCCAGCAAATGGTGCACCCTCTAAAATGCAGTTCTTTTACTGCTTTCTTTCTTGTTGGGACGCACAGCTGAATCACGTTTGTGATGTTACGGCATCGCCACATATTTGTGACAAAAGAGACATAAAAATACTTACAAGATAGAAAAACTGTATATGACACTGTTAAATAAATGTTATTAAAGACATTTTACTCTAGGCACCCTCTGAGCTCAAAACTTATTCTTCCTACACCAAAGTTTGATGGACCAACAATGATTAATTATGCCTGTCAATCTGATTCTGACATTATGACGATATGAAACAGTATCATGAGATATGATTTATGGTTCCAGTCATGATGCATATCGCTGCTGTTGGGACGAAACATTGTATGCTCATTTTTACGCAGCTTGTAACTACCAACTGGACTTTTTATGTTGTGTTAAAATTTCATGATAAATGGACCAATAGAAATGCTCTCAAAGTGTTTCATGTTCCATCGACTCCCATACGAAGTACAGAAGGCTTTCTCTTCCGCCGTAAAGTTACCATTTTGCAGATAACAAGGTTTTCTTTTGACAGCAGCCATATGAAGCAATTCTTATTATTTAGTAGACTGAACCATCCTTATCTTCTGTATCAATTTTACGTAACTACCTGTCCTATTTTAAACACAATATCAATTGTAATTTACACTAAGTGGCCAGTTTATTAGGTACATTACCTTTTATCTACAGTCACTGGCCATTTGATCAGGTGCACCTACCATAGAGATATGTGTTATAGGTATACAATTAGAATGACTGTAGCCTGTGGCCTGCTGCTGTACACAATTCATCAGCTAACCACCAAGCAGTGAAAAGTTGCCCCCTACCACTCCTGACCAGATATTATCAGACAGGTAGAAATGACATAACTGTGTGGACCTTGCGCTGGTATGAATGCATCGGACAGGGCAGTGTTGCTCGGCTTTGCAAACACCTCAGTGTCAGTGACGGGCTGAGAGTAATCCGTCAACCAAAGATACCTAGACATCAGTGGTCCTGTGGTCAGAAGGTAACCACTGATGGGTTAGAGGATTACTACATAAACTCTGCAGCAACAGATGAACTATTGTCTCTAATGCTAGCTCCACAAGGTAGAGCAGCAGGGGAAGTGGCCAGTAAGGTCCACTGTAAACTACATTACGGTCTCTGATAGGGCTGTGTATTGGCAAGAATCTGGCCATACAATACATATTATGATGCAGACATTACAATTCAAATATTTTGCGATATGTTGCGATACTGTAAACAAGGCGATATATTTCAATTTTTAAGATAGAATTTTAGGAAAACTGTCGGAGTACAAAAAACACACCACCATATGCATAGGTTTGCTACCGCTAATGTAGGCACTGTGCTCTAATGGTGCTTGTTTATGCTGAAGTACACTTCAGAGGTAAAGAACAGTGCTATCTAGTGGTTGTGGGTGTAAACGCAACACAAAATGATCCACTGTCTGCCACAAATCTTTGATCGTAAACTATTGATTCAAAATCGATACTGTGTTTTTGAGAATCGATAACCATTATATCGTAATATTTCCTATTTTTGATATTTTCTTACACTCCTAGTGTCTGGTACACTCATACCAGTGCACCGTAACAGCCACTATCATTTTGGTGTTACTACTGTACTAGGAATTGCCCACCACCCAAGTAATATCTGGTTAGCAGTGGTCCTGTGGTGATCTTTTGCTTTGATGGATGGGGTAGAGAATGGCTGAGAATACAGCAGCACCAGGTGGTCAGTAGCTGCAACCTACAAAATGCATTTATATGGTAGGTATAACTGAAAAATCCAGTTTGTGTAAGATACAAGGTAAGAATATCCATTAAACTGGCAACTCATAATAGTAGATTTTATGCTCTTCCAATCTGCTCATTTAAGTTAGAGTTTAAAGGTTCTCTCCCCTTCCCCACAATAGCACTCTTTACAGGAGGTCTGGAAGCTGTTGCATTGTGCATGCATTAGTTACCCTGCAAAAGTAAGATCATGAAAAAAATCAACTGTATTGACAGTGAAGCCAAATAACATCTGTCCGTTTCAGCCATGGGTGGGTTGAGGGGGAGGGGTCAACAGAGTGTGAAGAAGAAACAACAAAATGGGTCAGCAGTGTCTCTGTAGGTGAACGTTCCCCTCTCAGCGAACGTCGCCCTCGGCAAACTCCTCCTTGATGGAGTGCTTGCGTGTCTTACAGTCTGGCATGTCGAAACCAAAGTCCGCCCACTCCTCTCCCCCTGTGGGTCCGCCGCGGTTGGGAATGGTGATGGTGTGGCGCACGCGGAAGTGCACGGCCTCCATGACCCGCTGCCGCTGCAGCTCCCCACCGGGGCCGATGGCCATGGTAGCCATGTTACTGCTGGAGCGGATAAGCTGCTGCCCATAGTCATGACTTTGCTTCATGTCCTGCAGGCCCCTCCAGATGGCTAAGCGGAACTGCTCTGGGATCTTAAGAGCCCCAAGATCCTGGTGGGGTAGACATAAATGAGTTAGCTTTCACTTAATTGAGATTTAGATATGTAGATATCTATCTATTTACTTCTTGCAGCTGATTAAAAGCTGCAGTCGTCTGAGCAATCATACATATTGTTTTGAGTAGACAGTGGATACAAGTTTCTGCTCATGCCAGCCAATGGAAGCAAGATCTAATAATGAACCATCCAAGGCAGTGAGATTCTCCTTTCATTTACCTCCATGGAGAGGGTCTGCAGGTGGTAGATGCTCTGGAGGCCCTGCGACGTGAAGTAATCGATGCAGTTTTGGCAGCCCAGGCTGGTTAAGAAACTGTTCAGAGAAAAAAGGAATCCCACTAAGACCAAGGGGCTGCATCCTGGGAATTACAAATTTGTCCATGGAGAACATTGTGACCAGACCAAAGCAGTGTTTTAACTTACAGTATACGGCAGTGATTCTAATAACTCTATAATATGCAGTAGATCATAAATATGAACAGTATATTATGTTGATTGTAGTCTTCCCCTCACTCACACTTATATCATACAGTATTAAAGTGCAGGTAAAATATAGCAAACTGTAATAATATTTACCATTGAATTCCTTGTTTTGAAATATCATTTACAGAGTGCTAATGAAAATTCCTCAGATGGAACTAACCACACGCATGCTGTTATATTAATGATTCATAACAACTTTTTTTAAAGAGTTCAGAATTTTATTATAAATACAGATTATGAGAATTCTACATACATTGACGTTTTCTGATATTGTAAAACAGGAATGGGACATGGGAATATCGTAACAAAACTATTCAAAAGGTAGACTCCGCACCTGTGAAGCACCAGCTGCTTCAATGACATTGCATTACAATGTTTCAGTTTTATAGTTTAGCTTACAAATGATATTTGAACTTGTGTTAGCAGTATACTAATATAGCATGCTATGCAATTTAGCCTTTACAAGCACCTTAACATGCTTGATTTATGTACTAAATATGAACAAGTCCAATAAAAAAAATAGATGCTTTGCCACATGTGCGGACTTTACCTTTAATTGGCCAGAGATACATGAAGAATACAAAGTGCAATGGCAAATAATGGAACATAATCTTGATGGAGTGGACAAATGAATTGCAAAACAGTGCATTGCGATTAGACATGGAAATAAAGCATATTTACTACAAAAATGACATATCCATATATGTCTTATGCCAGATTAGCACTAACAGTTAGGTTCTCTTATTTTTGGGGGGTAAGCGATGCAAGCAAATAGAGATGACTGTCTAGATGCTAGTGTGACAAACCCCATTTAAATCTAATACAAATAATTGTGATGCCTTATAAGATGTATATAACACAACACAGCATTTCTATATCATGCATGTAAAGAAAGTAAAAAAAAGTCTGTCTAAATAATTAGTTTACTATATTGGCTTACTGAGAAGCATATTTAAAGCCCTGGAACAATAAATTGTTTCCATGAAAAAACAAGCTTGAGCATGTGATTGCTTTCAAATAAACACTTTAGTTTTTTTTTCCTGACCAGCAGAAAAAAATCAAATAAAATCTCAGTATGTACAGAAAAGTAAACAGAAAGAACTGGGTTCAAAGACAGAGTCAGTCTTTCCTTCTTTCCCCCTGCTTAACAGGCAGCCGCAAGCTGCAAGAGTGGTGTGGTTATCGGAAAGTCTCGCTTTCAGAAATGACATCACAAATACTCAAACAAATACAAAAGACAATACAGTGGTTCATAACCATGAATGGAAACAGGCAGGGGTGGGCAATATGACTATATTATGTGTATATATATATATATATATATATATATATATATATACACATATATATATATATAA
>JAVGWN010003863.1:0-10025 GCA_034552555.1 Semaprochilodus insignis | reverse complement strand
GAGAGAGAGAGACTGAGAGACAGAGAGACAGAAAGAGAGAGCGAGAGAGAGAGAGAGAGAGACAGACAGACAGAGACAGAGCGACTGAGAGACAGAGAGACAGGGTGAGAGAGAGAGAGAGACAGAGAGAGAGACAGAGAGAGCGAGAGAGAGAAAGAGAGAGAGAGACAGAGAGAGAGAGAGAGAGAGAGAGAGAGATCTGCACACACAGTACAGCAAGGATGCGTCACTGTGTAGCTACTTACCGTAGTGCTCTATTCTGTGGCCTAACAAACCCAAGTGAGAGAAGACAGTGTCAGTAAAACAGCTGCTGCTTTCTGTTCTTTAAAATCTGCAGGGTCACACCTGACAGGGGTGTCACTAGAGATGTGTGGATAGGGGGCTACGGTTTTATTGGGAGGTCTGAAGGCATGAAACAAAGAGGGCTTCAAAACGTCTGTTACAATGTCCTCACAGGGCTGAAATCAGAGAATTCAGTTTAATACAGATATGAACATTCTGTGATTGTGGGAAGATCTGTCTGGTTGCTGAGGTTGAGGTTAGGGTTTGGTTGGGTGTAGTTTTAGCACTAGCATTTAATGTCAGCATTTAACGCCAGTCTTTCAGAAGCACGTGGAGTGTGTATATTTGTGTTTGAGAGTGTATGCTTTGCTGAGATGTGACTAATACATAATGGCGGTGTTGAAAGGCTTTTCCACCGACTCGCGTTCTGAGGTCATGGAAATAACAGCACCGTGAAAGTAACTGGGGCTTTTTCAGTAGCTCAAAGTGGAGCTCTGATTAGCATATTGTTTTTGTTTCTCTTTAATTTGCCCTTCCATATTTATTTATCATCTTGGCTGCTGGTTTCCTGCCAACGGCTACTGTCCCTGAATGTGTCGGATTTTCTGGACTCTCCGCAACCTTAAATCTATAGTTCAGCATTAATATGGAATTGTCCCGGAGCTATACCAGTGTCGCCTTTTCTGGGAAGGCTTTTGAGAAGGTTTTGGAGTGTGTCTGTGGAAATTTGTGTTCCTTCAGTCGAAAGAGGATTTGGGAGGACAGGCACTGATGTTGGACGAGAAGGCCAGGCTCACAATGGATGTTCCAGGTCATCCCAAAGATGTTTAATGGGGATGAGGTTCTGTGCAGACCACTGGAGTTTCTACATTCCAAATGCATTACACAATGCCTTCATGGACCTCACAGTCATGCTGGAAAAGGACAGGACCTTCCCCACAAAATTGGAAATATAATAATGTAACTGTCTGACATGGTGTGTATGCTGTAGCATTAACATTGTCCTTCGCTGGAAATACCCTGAAAACAGCCGCAGATCATTATCCCCCCTCCACCAAACGTTACTACTGGAACTCTGAATTCCAGTACATGGCATTCTCCTGGCATCTACCAAACCCAGAATCGACCATAAGACTGCCAGATAGCAACGCATAATTCATGACTTCAAGAAACACGTGGCAGCCTGCTTCTCGCCACTCACGCTCGGCCATGGAAATCCATTTCATGAAGCTTCCAACACACTGTTTATGTGCTGATGCTGCAGAGGCGGTTTGGAGCTCCAGTGAGGGATGCAGCAGAGGATATGCGATTTTTATGCACTACGCTCTGTTAGTTTGCACGGTCCGGTATTTGAAGCCATGAAGTCTGTGCTTTTGTCTACATCAGCAGTTCATTAAAGTCAGTGAGTGTGAATTCCTATTAATTTGCACTAAAATGCTGTTTGGAGATCTCGCTTATTACAGAGGGATGTAATGGCCTCGCATATTAATTACAGCAGTTGTTGTATTTGAGTTTTAGTATCTTTAGACAGGGGAAAGCGACACTTCGTAAACACTGGCTGGAACAGATACTGATGGCATGGCCTGCTGCAACTTTCTGTCCAGACATTATCAGTGTGTCTCAAAGCAGATGAATAATCGTCAGTATATGGAGTGTACTTACTTTGGAATGCTGTACTGTGCAATTGAAACTAGTCAGTAATAAAGTCATTGTCAATAACAGTCAGTAATATAAAAACTAAAGAAAACAGGCAGACAGTGAAGTGAAGTTAAAAAGTCTCGTTTGATCTGTTTTCTATAGTGTGTGTTAATATTCTAACTGCTGCTGCAAGTTGTATTTTTTAGTTGTGGTTGTAAAAGGTCATGTGTGCAATACTTTGCAATAGTCAGGGCAGGTAAAAAACAAAAGCAGGAAGGATTAATTTCTTGGCAACTTATTAGAGTTCATAGGCTCTTAAAAAGGAATAGAAATAGAATAGAATACAGTATTTGTGATGTTTAGTAATGCAGTTTAAATGTTATATATTTAACAGCTAAATAAATATTTTTATAAACGTGTGTTTTATAATTATTTCTGTCTTTGATTCTTTTTTTGGTGTCATTTGACATACCTGCAACGTATGCAAAAAAAAAAAGAAAAGTGGGCCAAATACAGGGCCTTGTGGCACACCCCCGAAAATATCAAGTTTATCTGTGACGTGTTCAGAGAGAATCAGTTTAAACTAAAATCTGTTAACACTACATATATTTCCAACACTGTCCTAATGTATGTGCGGTCTGCTCACTTGAATAATGTTATTTAACCAATGCTGGCTTGCATACACACTTTATCGGCTGTGTTTTGCGAGCAGTGTGATCAAATGTACCAGTTCCACATATGGAAACTGAAAGTGTAAAATGTCGATGGGAAAGGATGGGGAAGTTCTTACCAATTTTAGGTGTGTGTGATCCTGTTAGATCCAGATGGCTTGTATAATCATGCTGATGGCTGTCTATTAGAATGAGAGAAAGAAAGAGACAGAGAGAGAGAAAGAAGTGAGAGAGGGGGGTTAGATTCAAAACACGGATGCTAAGAATAGTTCAGTCCTTTTCTATTGTGAGCATTTGTTCATAGATTTCACAACAAAACATCTGTTGCATCTGTGCTAGAATTTAAATTAGTACAAAAACACCCCCATAATGTTTGTGTTCTTCCATTGTTCTTTTTGTTACTTCAAGATTCTTTATTTCAGGCAGTTAGTGTTCTCCTCCAAGTGTAGTGTTTAGTGACTGCTTAAGTGGCTGTTTAAAAAAAAGATGCAGAAATCGGTTTACAGATTAGAGGAAGCGCATGGTGTACGTACGTATGTATGTATGTATGTATGTATGTATGTATGTGTATATATATTGAGAAAAGCTACTAAGTGGGAACTGGAATTGAATTGACTAAATTACAGAGGGAACTGGAAGTGCCTCATATAAAGTACAAAACCTGAACACATAAAATCTCATAGAAGATACAAGTACCTGAAAATGTTCAACAAATTGCTCAACCATTATATATACTTACACTTACATACATTTGTAATATACACTCATCATCAAAAGAATAGGAAGGAAGATAAAGGTTACCAGGATCAATAACTGATGATCAATTTAGACTGATATGATCAATATTTGTTGAGCTACACATACAGAAGTCTGTCTCTCAGTATGGCATCAAGCCACCATGTTTGCTAACCCAACACGCCAGACGTCTCGGCATGGAGCTGTAGAGGTTCCTAATGGTGTCCTGTGATAATCCATCCCATGCAGCTTGAATATCCTCACACAGTTCCTGCAGATTGTGCGGTAGGGGTGGAGGTGGAGTGATACTAATAGGTCTTCTGGATTTGTGACCATGGTGCCTCCACACACGGATTCGTTGGTCATCTCCACCAAGACATTCTGAGTCACTCCATGACAGTCTGGCAATTCACCATTGCAGTCTTTGGTGACGGTGACATGGTGTTAAGGACAGCCGTCGTAACGGTCTGTGTGCATGTAGTCCTGCGTGGTGCAGCCATCTGCCAATGGTGCTGCACTAACAGGATGACTCATGGAGGACATCACTGCTCACTGGATGCCCGCAATGTGGCTGTTGGGTCAGTCAGGTACAGAGATAAGGCCCATCCTTGCTTATGTCACATGTGCAGCCGAGTGTGAAACTTGTATCGTTTGCATGTCTCACAGTGTCAGACTACCCACGTTTCATTCCTGTCAGCTGATTCCTTGTGGGTGCAACTTTTTGTGCATCTGTTCTTTTGTTGATGAGTGGATGATCATTTTGCTATGAAGATCAAAATACGGTACTGAGGTTATGCAAGAGCAGGGGCTGTTTAATATGCGTGTAAGGCAGGATTCCAGAAACAGGGTAAGAGTTCAGTATGAGTCAGCACTTTCAGGTACGTGACCCGGCTAATTTAGCTCATTTATTTTCACCCCCCATTGCTTTTGGCAGACACCAGTCATTACTGACTTTGCTGAGGGAGAAGAGCCACACTTGTCACCGTAATCATGGTGCTCCATCACTCGCCCGTTCCCTCTCTCCCAATCCCAGACAGATATAGCGCCTGCTGGTGACTTTAAACATGAAATACAGGTGTTATTTCACACTGCTCTCTTCATCAGTGTTTCTCATCCTAACAGCCCACCTGATGGTTACACGCTCTCCCTCTATCCCAGAACACAAAGGCCAGAGCAAAAACACGGAACCATCCGGAAGGCCCCAAATGGTCTGGGGTGAGAAACATTTCTCTACATGACTTAATGCTATGCATCTGGCTAGCTGCTGGCACCATAAGTAGAAATTAATTAGAAGACCAGAAAGCAATATCTGAGATTAGTATAGATGAGAGTAATCATATTCATTCATAATTTATTTTTTATTTTTTATGATTTTAGCATTCCTGTATATGGAGCGTTCTACGGCAGTCCTGCATACAGTAAAAACATACACCCATCCTTGTTTTTAGCAGCACTGCTTTGTCTGATCCCCTCACGACACACACTAACACACCACCACCACGTCAGAGTCACTGCAATGCAGAGAATGACCCACTACCCAAGTAATATCTGTTCTGTGGTGGTCCTGAAGAGGGTCCCGGCCACTGAGGAAAGGGAATTAACAAAGTATGAAATAAGATGAACTACAACTACGACGGGTTTATGACTTCTTAGTCATTCTTAACTTCTAATTGCTTTAGTTTTTTTTTCAGTTCAGCTTCAAACAATATTCTTATTAATTATTACCCTCAATATCTTTTTGTCAAATCAAATCAAAGGTTGATTAATTAATTGATTGATTGATTGATTGATTGCTGTATGCAACATATACATACACATTTTAATGACCAGTGAACCTACATGTGACTTATTTTTATGTAATGTTGGTAAAAACAAAACAACAAAGAAATAAATAATAGTGATGCATTTAAAAAAGAACATTTTTATACCACGCTGTTTGCCCCTACAACATCCTACATGTACCTCTCCACCTTGTGTGTATTCAAAAACAGTAGCCAACAACTTCACACAAAACTACCACAGCACCTGCTCCTATCACCAGCACTGTGAACAATCTGAACCACATTCTGCACCTGTTTAAAATTACAGGCGAATTCCACCAATTTCTCAAAATGTCTCTACAACTCAGTCTTTGAGATGTAAACTAAGATGTAAACTGAGTAATTCAGAGTAGCTTGATGTGAAATGGCCTGTTGTGGAGAAACAGACTCTGATTTCTATACACTGATGGTGATGGGACACAGGGGTCACAATGTCTACAACATAAATACAGCCAATTTACTTGTTATCCAATTTGAACCTACAGGGGTCTTCTGAGTTTAAAAAAATGAACAGGACGATATTATTTTACAGTGCTCTGAATGCACCTCATGAAAGCCATAATCTTCAAAACCATCAACAAGTAAAATCTCAGGCATCAATTCAGGCAGTGGATCTGTCTTAATGCCAGCAGTTAGTGTTTCTTAGGTCCCTGTACAGTGATGGACATGTTAATATTTTAATGTAAAAAGTTTTTGTTTATGTAGTGTTTTGGGAGCTGTACACACACTCGCCTGAAACATGTCGAGTTAAGAATCTCAAACATGTGTTTAGGTGTTTTCTGATACTGTGTGATGTACTTCTACATATAAAATGGACAAATGTAGGACGAACATCTGAAAACGACAGAAAAAGACCAACAGGGTTTGAGGTAAATGTGTGACTGATCTGGGCAAGTAGTTATTATGCTGCAAACTGGGCAGGGTGGGGTCGGGGGTATAGACTATTAGCTTTAATGTAAAAGTAAAGAAGAAAACACGTCTTGGCCGATTTTTTGCCTTATGCTATTTAGAAGATCATTTACATATAATAGTCTTAAAGGCGCATTAACAAAAAGCCCGTTTCATTCTAATTGAAAAGGAAATGTTGGAAAATGGAAATGATGAAACATGTAGAATACAGGCCTTTAAAATGAAATCAAAGGCACAAATACTGAAAGCTCTCACAGATGATCACAGATTTTGCTTTGTCAGCTCACCCTCCTCAGCCGGAATTAACTTTTTTGACCCTTAGGTGTCCTTATGCAATGGTGCGCTCAAACTCTGAGTATCCGCTGTATGAATATTTAATAACCCGTCCCTGATTTGCATGCTAATAAGCTCATTTAGCGTCTCATAAAAGCAATAAACACAGCCACGAAATAAACTATGATGGGAGTTGAGGAAGAGCATCTTGAGGGGCATATAGAGTTTAGCTCCACACACTCCAAGACTTTTGAGGACAAAGTAGAAATATCCTCTCGTCCAGAGTAATCTAACAGTGGCTGAAAACTAGGGATGAAATGATATGTTATTTTAACCCTTAAAAGTTGCAGTTATTGCTTAAGATCATCCAAATTTGATGTAGTTTTATATTATTTCTCACTTTAAACCCAAACAGTGCAGTGAAAGTGCACTGTAAAGTTTTAGTGACATGAAATGATGACTAGTATCAAAATAATATCAGTTAAGAGCTTTGAAGTAACATTAAAATGTTGCATAGTACTGACATGTTGATACACTGTATTTATTATAATATATTAGCAAGTTTTAAAGCTGTATGGCATTTTACTACAACACATAAAATATAGACACATATCAAAATCATGTCGCATCACATCATAGTAACACTGTATCACCCCTCATACTGATGATACTGCATTCTCTTTAAGTAACACTTAATGACTAGTCTCATACTTGCATCACATCACTTTGTATATTTTTATACTGGCTCTACTGACTCGGGTAACGCAGGCAAAACCCCCTCATCCACTGGTTTCTGATGTACTGCTTCCCTAATCACATTTTTATGGGCTGAATGTGAGACGGTAACACCAAAATACTCTGCCAATTTAAACAAATCACCCTTACGACACTGATCTAAGACACGCATAGACGGAGCAGAAACAAACTTCAAAATCCATCCCTCACAGATACCAATAACTCCAACACACCCCCACACACAAAAGAAAACCGCCAAGAGACACGGGTTAGAGAAAGAGAGAGAGAGAGAGAGACACGTGCCCTTCCGATTCCCTCGACCACGCATACAACATCCAGCTTCACATTAATAACTGAACCAAAACCACATAAGAAAGGAGGACAGGAGAAAATAACAAACAGAACACAGCTAACTCAATTTTAACCCCTAACTAAACCTCACCAACCAAAAGAACAGAAAATAAATTTAACCTCACCCCTTAACTAAAGCCATAACCAGGAGAAAACAGAGAAACAAAAACATCCTGCCTCCCTGAACTGAGGAACGAACTATGGTGTCTAGGCCTCACAGACTTCGATGGAGAATACACAGACTTCAAAAGGTAACTGAAGCTGGAGCATATATTAACGTTTCAACACCATTCGAAACATAGGCTTTACATACCACACTGAAAACCGTAACACCTTGTGAACTACTAGTTACTCTAATGAAGCATTGTGTTTCTCGAGTAGATGGTCAGGGAACCAGGAAGCAACAGCATGTAACACTCTCTCCCGCCTCACACTTCCACCTGGTTAAAACCCAACCTTTATAGGTTGAGCCCCCTGCTGGTCGTCATGACACTGCATTACATAAAAAGGAAACAAAAACAAAGAGCACAACAACGTGACCCCTAGGGTCGTAACAGTGACACTGAAATGTTGTCAAGTATTACATTTTACAGCATTTAGCTGACGCTCTTATCCAGAGTGACTTACAAGGTTATTCATATTACAGGTAGGCCAACGTAGCATTAGGAGTCTTGCACAAGGACTCTTATTGGTGTAGCACAGCATAGTCACCCAGACCGGGATTCGAACCCCAGCCTCCCACATGTGGTGGTGGCGCACTGGTGTTCTCTGCTGAGCCACACCAACCACGTATTAAATACAGCCACATGGCATTGTACTAACCTGAACATGGCTTCAGTTCATATTGTAGTAGCTGAATTGTAGCGTTATGGTGTTTGCTGTATATTCTGCTGTAACGATGCTAATTTCCCCATGTGGGATAATAAAAGGCTGTCTTATCTAATCTAATCTTATTGTCACGCTTCCTGTTGACATACCCTGTAGAACTCCCTACTCCATTTCACTGGCTGGCTCAGTTAGCTCTATGAACTACATTTCCCAGAACCCTAAAGGAGATCACATGACTCCCACACGTGCCGTGTTAACCAATCACAATCCACTTCCTCGTATAATAACTGTTTTCACCTGTTCCTCATTTCATCTCTGTATGAATACCTGTTGGTCCTGCCTGCTTGTTGTATTGCCACTGTTAGCATTTTGAGCGCTAGTTTCCAGTTCCTTTCTCTGTGTATTGATCTGCTTGGTTTTTTGGACTTGCCCTTTGGTTCTGTTTGCTAGTTTGGATTTCCTGTTTTGGCTTCTGACCCTGGTTTGTTTGTCTTCTCTTTTGCCTTGCCCCATTTTTCGAGGATTGCCTTTCTTGGTTTTGACCCTGGCTTGTATCTGGATTGCCTCTCTTCTACTCTAACGCTCTAATTTTTATCCGCCAGCGTGTGATTGGTTCTTCAAGCCTTACACTTATCTTACAGTACTGTAGTGGTAATATTACATACTATATATTGCCAAGTAATGAAAACTGGACCACTTCCTATTGCAATACTGAAAACCCACCAAATATTAATATCAAATCAAGCCATATAACAGTAATACTGATCTGCACGCAGATGTTGAAATCATAATGCATAATATGGTACACTTCTAAAAAGTGTTCTTCAGAAAATGCATTGTACATTATAGTACACTTCAAGGGTTCTGTAGTAAAGAACATGTTTTTATAGAGAATCTGTTGTATATGGCTCTATATAGAACTTTTTTTTACTGGTTCTATATGCCACCAAACAGGGTTCTGATATTGTTCATATGTCAAGCTTACAACAGAAGAACCCTTTTGATGTTATACTGTATAGAACCATTTATAGCACATTCTCCGTCAATCCAAAGAACAATTTCACCATGTAAAGATCCGTTCAGGCTTGCATATGGATCTTTGAGTGTTCATGGTTCCATCACCATCTTCTGGTGCATTACAAATATTGATGTCATATTACATTATACCCTAGTACTGGAAAGCAGAACCTATGGTTCACACCCCAATTAAAACAGTTGTGTGTGAGAGAGAGAGAGAGAGCGCGAGAGAGAGAGAGACAGCAGTGAAAGCTCTGTTAGGAAAACAGGGAAGTTTAAGTTTTCCACTGATATGTGTCAGTCGGGGGTCAGTTTGAAGTGGAGAGTTTAGGGTTGGTAGAGGGGCTTGTTAAAGCTTTTCCAGTGTCAGAGAGGAAAAACGGAACAAACAAACACAGCTGATTAGTCTGGAGATGGCGGAAAACACAGCCCAATTACACCCGCCCTGCTGCTGCACGCTAACACACTGAAAACACCAGCAGGGTGGGAGATTCACCGCTGCTGCTGAACAGGATCCATCATCCAGATTTGATCAGGGGACCAATTATACACTCTCGCACAAACACACTCTAACACAGAGTGCTTAACTTTGATCAGAAACAGCCTTTATTCCCCTCAGTCACACACACACACACACACACACACACACACAGATACAGTGACGGGGATAAAAGGGTTTCAGGCAACTTTGTTTTTAGTCATTTGATGTATTTTCGGTGTTCCGCTGCACATTTACCGAGGTGATATCTTGTGATGTTGTCCTTGT